>JAANSN010001175.1:0-37508 GCA_036850665.1 Dicranocentrus wangi | reverse complement strand
GTTGCATTGAGGAAGGAAAGTCATAAAGATTCAATCTTGGGACATTCTTTTACTACTACTACTCCTCCATGGATGGAGGGAAACTCTCTTGATTTTTCAAATTCTCCAGCTCTCCTCTCCCTCCACTTCACTACACTCTGAAACTGTTGAGCTTTAAATTACACTAGTAAAAAAGTATAAAATGGGGGAGCCGGTATGTGAGGAGAAGAAGAAAAAACCGGCGAGATGGGGGAAACGGTTTAAAATGGAAATAAAAAAAGTGTTGGACTCTCACGTACCGCGTGCAATGGCTCTTTTGGTAGGTCTTTCTCCGCGATGAATTTGCTTATTTATTTTAGGGAAGCGACAATAGTCGGGATTCTATGGTCATCGTACAAGAGGTCTCTCTCTCTCTCTCTCTCTCTCTCTCACAAGAGGATGATGAAACTTTCAAAAGAGCTCCACGATTTCATTACGTTACGATGGGATGGCGTATCATATATCAGCTCAAATTGGTCGAGCTGTATGAACCAAGGCCGTTTAGTATTCAAAGGATATCATCATCATGAGATTCGATCCGATCGACACAATATCCATTGAAAATTATATGGTGCATAATAACACATAAAATGTCTTATTGAGAGCAATTTGAGAAAGAAAAAAAGCTGGAAATTAGGTTGAAGCCTAAAAAATAAAATAAAATTCCATTCCTGCTGCTGCTGCTGCTTCCACGCTGATAGTCTCGCAATGTTCGTCGGGTCGGAATGCTTTATTGGCTGGCTGTAACTGGAGCCCATAGATCATGCCAAAAATCCATAATGCATGCCAACCTGGGCCTATAATACTATAGTTTACCCGAAATGTAAATCTCCGACTAGGTATTCTCCCCAGTGAAAGGCTTAATGACACCCGAAGCGTCTATACCCACTGCTCACACACAATGCTGCTCAAGTGAGGTCACGAAATTCACTTTGGAATTCCAGAATCTCGCTCACTTGGACGGCGGAGCTGTCATACCTATCACCTCCACAATGTGTGTCATCATCAGTGTGATGATGACGATGATATGCTTCAAAATGCATTTTATAAAATCTACTCGCTTTATATAACCTCATTGCGGAGGAGCCAAATGAAATGCGCTTGTTATTCGAATCAGCAGTCGAGTCGAGGAGAGCTTACTACACATTCCTCCCAGCAACTCCATTTCAGATTCCAAAATTCTAAAGTATTCCCAATGTAGTTACACCTCTCTCTCTCCCGAGCCACACCACCACCACCACCACACCATCTCCATTCTCCGTGCATATCCTTATATACAGACAAATGATACTGGTTTATGAGGAGGACGTGACGAAACAAGGACGGGGAAAACAGAGGAGAGAAAGTCTGTAAAAAATAGGAGCTGTTAGAGCACGAAAAGTCATCCGACTCCTACGACTTGTGCAACACGAACGAACATTTTCCACGGCTTTCACAAGCATCAAGTCAGTCTCTCTGGCATGAAATTTATCACCAATGAATAAACCCTAATGGAATCCGCTCCTTCTTACTCACCTAGATGACTCGGAGGAGGAGAAGAAGGAAAAAACATAAGCAGGCAAAAAAAACACAGCGTTCTGGGAAACTGCAGTATAAACAGAGAATTTTCAAGCCCATTCCAACCTCCATCCTGTCACTTTCCTTTGGGAAGCAACTCCCTCCACATGTCCATGAGTTGGGAGGGATGCACTCGCACTCACACACTGCACTACAGAGACACACAAAAAAAACTTTATCCTCCAAAATTCAAATACAACTTTTAGCCACAAAAATAAAACAGCAGCAGAGCAGAGCTACATGGCCACGGCCAACTACTTACTTTTTGTCGAGTTCCGTTACTCTCTCGCCATCAACCCATAAAAAACGCTAGTGAAGTCACTTGTGTGTCTCCTCCGTCCTCAGGTCTAACTCACAGTCCCTCCCGCGCGACGCCACTACATTTTAGGTACATTTTTCCTTCGCACCCAAACCAAACCCTTCTTCCCGTCTTGTGAGTAATGTTGTGCAATAAGGGAAAAGAAATGCGTCTTTTCCCCTCTCTTTCTCTCTTTCCCAGTGTTCTTATGCGTGAACAAATCACCTAGTCTGTTACCTAATATATTACTGCCTCCCTAATAATGCATCTTTTGGGAAGTTTTCAGCCTGAAAAATGCATCCAGCACGCAGAGTGAACCTCACTACTCCATCCACAGCCAGCGAGAAAACATGTTTTCGCAGGGAAATGAGCTGGCTTGGCTATGCGTCCATGCCTCAACTACTTGATGTCATAGGACATCCCTACATTTTCTCGCATAAATAGCTCGAGATGGTGTGAGAACGGCGACAACGGTGGGGGCTACTACTGACTACTACCAGTAGCAATTTTTCATCTTATAACTGCCACTTTCACCTCTCTCTCGTCGTCGTCGTCGTCGACACGAAAACGGAGCAAACAACGTGGAGGAGAGAGAGAGAGAGAGAGAGAGAGGAAAAAACAAGTTTTTCTCCGGTTGAATTATGCATGTGTGTGTGGAAAAGTGAGAAAAAAGTGAACATTTTTTTTCTTCCTCTTCTTTTCTACTACAATACTACGTGCTTTTTTGCATTGCAAGTGAAGAGTTGAGACTCCCGATGCATTTCATTATGTGTGTGTAGGGGGAAAGATGCTCCTATTTTGGGTTTTGGGTGTGCCCTCGAGACGAGCATTCACCCGTATCATTCCCAATTTGTGCTAGTTATTTGTTATGCATGCTTGCCACTACAAGCCATATATTTTATCAGATGATGCAACTTTTACTTTTTTTTTGTGAAAAGCTCACAATTGCATTCCGCTTTTTTTCTCCACAAAAAAAACATATCTAAATATCCCGTTAAAAATGTATAGGTATATTCCCCTCATTCCCTCCCCCTTCAGACTTCAGACCCGCGGACCGTGTGTACCATCAGCAGGGGCTCTTGGACTTGTCTTGTAGTTTTTGCCATTTTATCCCCCAACTACATATATACAGAAAATACAAACCACGTAAAAAATGTTGTGTAGCTTTTCTCCGTTATTATTCCGCGTCCTGTTGTCCCGCCATGATGTAATATTTGTAATAGTTGTTCCTCCAAAAAGTACATGAATTATCCATGATCGGCTACACCGGGACACACTGGTTTTGAGGGAAGAAGGACGAAAAAAACACGTTTCGTTTTTTCCTGTCCGTCCCTTTTTAAAACTGTTTCGTTTGAACGAGGAAGGAGGATAACTGCCTATGCATTCTGATAAATGCAGGGGCACACAATAGGGAAAACATTCTCGCTCCTTTTTTATGCATGTCCTGCTGCCAGAAGAGATGAATGGTAGTAAGGGCTAAAAAATGGAGGACATTCTTTGTCGATACGGCCACTTCTCTCTCCTCCTGTTAGTTATTCCGAATGCAAAACTTTGGGAAAAACGGATTCTCTAGCGCTATAATTCTGTATGCAAAACAGGAGGAGGAGGAGGGAGAGGACGCTACTCTATTCCCTCGTATTACGCTTCAGGCCGAGCCTGTTCACAGGTCTCCAGGGATCTGGTGGTAAGCCAGTGGAGAACAAAGCTGGCAGTCTAAAAACTCTCACAAAATGTTTTCGAGTTGGGCAGAGCGGAGGAGTTGCCGTAGTTGGTTGCAAAAAGTGGATGCAAATCTGGGATACGATATGTATTAGTTTTCACCAATGAAACTGACACGACGGGATGTACAGCGGAGGAGTATATGGAAAGTAAGTAGTAGCCGGGCTGAGTGAAATTTTGGGGCTGTTCATGGTCACAATATGAATGAGACAATGGAGACAAAATCCTCTTAGCATTTTATGAGACTCTCGCATTGCATACATATAAAAAAAACCCAATAGGTATATCATTTCGTTCAACGCGAGTCAAGTGTACTTGCTGCTCAAAGAGGAGGAGGAGGAGAGGAGTGGTATATGCCAAAATGAAATGTCCATTTTTTTTTTGGATCCAGCAGCATTTTTTATGATATCCACTATTCTAGGGAAACAACATGCACAACATATAAATGTGTATACAGCCATTTTTTATTGCACAACCGGAATAATGATTTTTTTCCTTTAGAACATCACTAAATTGGAAGAACAACAATGTTTTTGTTGCTATAAAACCTGCGTGTATTTTTCCGGGAAATGAGAGGATGTAAAACACAGCGGGATGCTGGGTTGGAGTACTACACTCTCTCAAACATAATAATATAATACAAGATGATGCATATAAATTCACTCCTCCGAGTACAATCTGTACCTCAACTCAACTCACTCATGTGAGATGTGAGATCCGGATCCCACCACCACCACACTGCCACCCTGGGAGGGAACCTTTGCAGAAAATGAATTTATTTTCAGCCTTCAAAACCCTCGCCTTCATAGAGTCCAAGGGTTTTTTTTTTATCCCACCACCACCACACTGCCACCCTGGGAGGGAACCTTTGCAGAAAATGAATTTATTTTCAGCCTTCAAAACCCTCGCCTTCATAGAGTCCAAGGGTTCTTTTTTTAGGTAAACTTGGACAGACGCGGATCGAACCACCATTCACTTGTATAGAAAACTAAACGTGGCAAGGCTAACCAAATTCCAAAATTTTTCCCCTTCTATTCCTAGATCCTGCTGCTACTCTCCTACTACTCAATTCCACTCGCGAAAAAATTTCGCGTTGGTTGACTGGCGTTGTTGAACTGAGTTGACTCGGNTGGTTGACTGGCGTTGTTGAACTGAGTTGACTCGGCTAAGCCGCCGCCGCATCTCATTGATATATTACGGTTATATACTCGACGGACTATTTTCGAATATTTTACACACGTACTACTACTACGCGTCCAGCTACAGCCACACTCAGCCATAGCAAAAAAAAAGCAAACTGTTTCATTATTAAGGCTGACACCTCAAAGTGCAACTACGGCGGAATGAACTCTGATAACGTGGGAAATCTGGATTATGGTAAAATTATGTACAAACGGGGAGTATTAAGTATATGGCATAGAAGGAGAAACATGTATTCCTTGTTTTTCCTCTTGGGTGGCAAAATATTGAGCTACACAGTTCGTCCAGGGCAAGGGCTTTATATTTGCGGAAGGAGCTCCACGATGGGAAAGTAGGTTAAAAATAAAAAATGAATGTGGAATGTGTACTACGTTATAAATCCTGACTGAGTTCAGCTGGTCGAAGGAAGAAGAAGAAGAAGAAAAAATATATAAAAAAAACTACTACAGTAGCGGAGCTTACTGCCGTATTTCATGGACCGTCGTTTTGGAGTGGAGAATAAAAAAACGTACCTACTTTCGACGGCGGGTCTCTCTCATACCTACGTACACAGCCTACGAAAGTGGAGAGGACGGAACGTGTTTTAGATGAAAATTGGGAAATTGCTGGGAGCAGAAAAGTAACCCAGTTTTGGGGCTTCTTCTCTTGACAATGGAGCCAAAGTAACTAGTTCGTCGAGGAGGGCAGCAAGCAAGAAGGGGAACTAATACGACGTTCCTTTCGGGATGAGAGCCACTAAGAAACCGGGATTTGAAGGACTTAACTCTGTGTGTGGATTCTCGCAAGCAGCAGGTATATCGAATGGAGGGTTATATGGAGGGAGTCTTTTTTTGGTGACTGCTGGATGGCTTGTTCACCAGCGCAACTTTCATAACCCTTATAAATCAAGTATTGGAGAGGGGCATTTTCAGCCAAGGTCTGACATGTTTTGAAGAGAAAATATCAGAGAGATATATAATATAGGTCGGGCTCGGGCTTCAATGTTAGTCCGGTCAATGTTCCCTCTACCAATTTATATGTAGGTATATATTCCTCCGCTTCGGCTCCCTCCTCTCGCCGTTCCGGTAAACAAAAAAAACGGGGAGCAGTGGAGGGAAAGGGAACTTGGCTAAACGTGAGTAAAAATGTGCTTCACTCACGCAGAAAAATAATTCCTATTTCCCTACCTCCTCCACAATATATATATAAGTGCTTTTCTTCGAGTTTCCAAAATAATATTATTATGTAATGGTCCTTCGCCATTGTTGTACTTTTGTTGACTAGAGAAAGCTACTCCTCTCTCTCTCTTCTTGAATGAAACAAAAAATAGGCTACTGTGTGGAGTAACAAAGCCCAAGAAGAAAAAATGTGCATAATAAAAAAATACAAAAGAGGGTCAAATAGCCTCTCAGTGTAACCTTTAGCTCGTGCACTATATATAAATATATGTTTTCTTGGTGTGTGGATAAGATTGCAAACTATGAAAAACCTTGTACCTTTTTGCTCTTATCTGGATAATATCTGATTTTTTCTGATACGGCAAGTTTTTTTTGTACTTTTACTACAAACAAGGTACCTATATTCTTTCGCCTCCTCCGCTCCGTTCGCGTTGTATAGCTTTCAGCTATTTTATATGCATGTCTCCGGGCTACTTTCCAACACGCAAGGATGCCTTTTTGCGCTTTTAAAAAACATAATAATATTCACCTCGGACAGCGCCTGGCTGGCTCACTCTTACATATTCATTGTGAAAAGGGTTCCAATTCAGTCAATTGAGCTGAGCATGGAACTACACTTCTTTTCCAGCCAAGTGGAGTTGCTCTCGTGCCTTCGCCCCATATTATTCAGAAACACATTCCTGGAGCTGCTCAAAAGGTTGTTGGATATGGAGCAATAAGAAACGGCTTCCATCACGCCTTTTATTATTGTTGCTCCACGGGTGTATTTCTCTGACTTTTCTCAGTCTGAGCCGTATTTTTATTTAGCAGAGCTGCATTTTCTTTTTAAAGATAATGATGAATGGGCAAAAAAAAAATCTGCTGTGTTTTCGCCACGAATCCAATGATGGAAGACAACGGAGGCAGGTTTGTTTTTCATGGATTCGATCATCGGGAAAATAAGAAAAAGACGGGGATGCAGTTTGAGGAGGCTCTCGATCCTTTTTTGTGGAGCAGAGTGAGCAGCCAATGTTGTTTTTATTATTGCTGTTCGCGGCCTTTCAAGCTAAAAAAATGTTCACCGAGGAACAAACACATTCATCCATTATCTACGGGGGAAAAGTATGTCATGCATTTTACGCAGAGGAGGAGAAAGTTTTGTGTTTTCGCACAGAGAGAAGAAGAGAAGAGAATAAAACCATGTTTTTCTCTCCTTTTCCCTTGCCTTGCATTATCTTCACCTGGATGAGAGAACACGGATAAATGGTTGTTTGCACTTTTCACCACTGTTTATTTTCTCCAAGAGCTTCATCATCTCGTCAAGGCCTCATATTCCCGACTCAACTCCCATTTTGAGGATTGCAGCCCATTTTGTGTGAAAAGAGAAGAAGAGCAAGTGGATGTAAAGAAAAAAGTGTTTGTGCCACTTACCATCTCCTCTCCTCGCTCAAGCTCCTCCGCTTGAGCTTGCCCTAATTTTTTTTTCAAAAAGGGAAAATGCCACTTTTGAAAAACACATATTGTTTACCCTTTTTATTTTTTTTTCCGGGGAATGTTTTCCCATTCACAGTGGCAAATTGCAGTTTTTCCCTGGAAATGAGCAAACTTGATGACTGCTAGTTTTGCCGAGTTGAAGGGTATGCATCCAGAATGGCTAAAAAGGGTCAGTAAAAAAAGGGATTCAAAAGTTGAATAAGGGAGAAAAAAAGTTATCCTCTGAAGTCACACGAAGAAGTGAACATTGCCACTGCATAAATTTGACAGGAAAGGTGGAACAGGACAAAAAGAGAGGAGAGGAGAGGAGAAGCGGGGCTGGCTTGAGTCCTTCGAGCTGATCAAAGAAGCTAAGGCCATTTCCTATGCCGCGCTGGTGCTGCTGCTGGTCCTTTCCAGTTGCATCCCAATTTTATATTCTCGTCTGCCAGTCTGGCAGAACGAGTCCTGTCACGTTAGTTATACCTTGGGGCGTTGTATACCTAAATAAAAATCGCCGGTGACAGTAGTTACGGCACGTAACGTAACACAACTTCAATATACATATCCTTCCAAAAAAAAGAACGAACCCATGAAGGAGAGGACATTGGTTGGTCCATTACGGAGGGAAGGGACAAGTTTGGATACCTAGCTAGGTTGCTGGTGTAAAAAACATACTCACTCTGGATGGGAATGGGACATGGCGCCTGGAATAAATTGGAAGCATACTACTACAACTACTACTACGCATATAACGCTCTCTTCCAACAAGCAAAAAAGGGTTCGTTCGATCAAAGGGAATTGAATATTGGTCTCTGGTGTCCCCATAGATAAAATATAATACACATTCCGGGAGACAAACCTTTTGCCACAAACTTCAGTTCGAGGTTGAGCCAAAAAAGCGGATGAGGATGAAGATGAAAACAAGGACAAAAAAGCAACTTTGTCTTGCTACATATGTACAACATTTGAAGAAGGGGAAGGGGAAAACAGTTGAAAATATTATCCAACTTTCTTTACACACTCTTTTCATTCCCATTCCAAATCGGGAGCCACAAAGGTCAAACGGGACTAAAAGACGCACCTTTCCCGTCTAAATGATGAGGAGGGGGAAGGTGTGGAAAGTGTGGAAGATTCTTTTTATTTTTTTGAGGAGCGAAAGGAAATCAAATATAGATACTCCATTCAACATAGCTCATCACTTAGGCTAAACCTTCTTCCTCGTCGTCGATTTATTTTTCACAAGGAAAACAGGGAGAAAAGTGGCTTCTGTTTGTTTACTCGAATAAAATGAATTCCTTCATGTTCACTTGAAAGGTTGGCATTTTCCCTCGGAATGCAAATGACTACAAAAAATTTGTTTTTTTTCGACGGGGTTCCCTCTATCCCATCCCATTCCATAACGCACAGTTTTCACAAGGCGAGGAGGATTCTATTTTTTTTTCATTCAATTTTTTATCGATATTTTCTCTCTATTGATATACCAGCATTCAATAATAAAAAAAATTGTGAATGCCCGTGCCCGTACCCCATAGGTGGAAAAGTAAGTAAATAAGAAAGTTTTTTTTACGAGAAACTATTTTCAAATAAAGGATTCAAAGAAAAGAATCCTACGAGGAGCTCTTTTCAGCTAACAACGATGAAATACCCTGTTTATCCCCCATTCATATGGCTACTTTGGATAAACACAGGTTTCGTGAGGGAGAGAGAGAGAGAGAGTCGATTGAAAAAAACGGAAAGTGTAAACATGTCCCTAACAAATATACCTTGTTACAAAAATACGGCCAACCGGTAATCATCATTTTGAGCTAATCTCAACAACTCGACAGAGAAAATAAAACTCCATGACGGATAACAGCAATTTTGGACTAGAGTATTTTTTATTCTAGAAGAATGTGAAATGGAGGGAATTTCACTCCAATTCCAACAGTGGCAGTAGTATAGTACATACTAGTAACACGGCTAAAAATGATTAATTTTTATGGAACTCTTTTTTTACCAACTCATTTAATTCCAACTTCATCAAAGCTAATATTTTGATTGTGTACATGCATGGCTAACAGGCTTTAGGCTACAACTGGCCATGTGTATGTGTGCTTTCATCTCTGAGATGAAGATCGATACATTATATGTATTTTTTACCAAAAAAAGCATGCACATTTTTCCCTTTCTTTCTTTTTTTCATTTTCTCCTCCACTTCCTTTCCTCCTTGTTCCGCTTGGAGTGGCAACTGAACTGAGCGGCTCTCTTTTTCTTCCTTTTTCTGTTCTCACAGCAAGAAAAGGAGGAAAGTAGTAGGAGCTGTTGTGAGTGCATTCTTGGAAGCTAACTAGAGGAGAGAGAATGAATTATGGGAACACAAGTGGACTGTTGTAGTCCATGTCGCTTTTTACTATGAAAGTGTAAATAGCCGCTTTTTTTAGTGATTTCGATCAAGCTAATGGCAATTTCATGTAGAATGTCTACAATTGCAGGGCAGACAAACACGTTAAGTAGTTGTGTCGTTGTGTGTATAGCGAGTTTTGGGGGGAAAGGTATACTATACACCAGACCAGTTCTAAACAAGAGTGGACTGGACCTAAAATTGAGGAATGTGGGCTACTTGGACTAAATTGTATTAAAGACTAATAGTTTTTTTTCTCCCTTCTTCTTTAAGCTGCCCATTTTACAGATTAGCTGATAAGCGCTTGATATGTGTCAAGTATGTATGTGAAACTGGTAATTTATCTTCAGCTACAATTTTGCTGACGCCGGAGTACAAATGATATAACTTTTTTTTTCAATCCTTTATTTTTTTCTCCTTTCCTCTTTGGCCCAGCTAGGCTTTAAGTGAATTATAGTTTTTTTTGGGTCGACATTTGCAAAAAGTAGTAATAATGATAGGGGTTGTTGAAATGTAATTTTTGGAAAATTGAGCTCTGATAATGGATCCGATAGGGTTGAAATTGGGACCAGGCCAGCGAGCTCTCAGTTATAAACCATACATACTTACTTTTTAGAAAAAAATTCTTCTTGAGCCAATTTGTCGATAAAAAATATTTCGGAAAGGAAATTAGTAGTTTGAGTTGGAACTACAGTCATTTTTTTTACAAATTCTATTTTCAAATTTCAACAAAGGACTGGAAATTAGGTTGGAGCAACAAAAATTGTGCATTCCCTGAACACGCCATCATTTCCCAAAATACATTCTCATACCCTCGTAACGTTATTTGCAATTTTTTTTAGTCCAGAGGTATTATTCAGAATACAAAATTATGCAGACGGATGTGTTAAATTTGATTTTCGCCCTGAAAAGGCCCCGAGATAGAGAACCTAGTCAACCAACCGAGAATAAAAAAAAGGAAGTGAAGCTCCTGCGAAAAAAAATATACCTATATATATAATTTTTTACGTACACACCTTTTCAAACGAATTTTTCAGTGTGGAAAGCACTATTTCTCGTTCCTTTTTGCCCCCACCTTGGAACATCACTCACTTTATTTCCCCAAAGTGAAACTAGTACTAATAATATGAAACGATCACGTGCTCAATGTACTATGCTCCTATTACGTTAGCATAAAATAGCAGCAGCAGCGAGCGAGTCTTCTTCCCTACAACCCGTTTTTTTAAACTTCCTCTTCTCTCACGAATCATTTTGAATTCGCTTGAAGTACTTCCAAGATCAGATATGTGATACTGGATGATGTTGGTTTGGGTGGTGGTGCTGGTGCTGGGGTGGGATGCATGGGAGCCTGGTAAAATAGAAAATATGCAGAGTGCAGGTATCAAACGGCTTCCCCGTTCCACTCGGCTGAAACGGTTGTTGAGAGATAGTGTTAAGTAAACTGTATCGTTTTTGCATGAGTGCACTGGGAAATGTGATATCGGTGTTGAATGGAATGCGTACTCCCGTCGTATCACACACTCCCGACATTTGTACTCCAGCAGAAATATACACATCCTTTATGGAAAAGTCGAAAAGTGTGGGGGTTTGGCCACCTCAAATGCAAATCTATATAGGTATAATAGGTATGTGCATGGAAACTCGCAACTCGCCTCCACTTCCGTGCGACAATAGGAATTTCTGCTTCGACCGAGGTTCCAAACGAATCATCTGAAATCCTGTTTCCTCACCACCACCACCACCATGCCATGATGCACATGGCTACCAAAGCTAAAGGGATGCAGTTGGGCGTGTATATATTGCGTTACTAGAGATCATATTTTAAGTGCAAGAAGAAGTGCAGAAGAAAAAAAAACGGGATGAGAAGGGTTTTTGGGAATGTAGCAGCAAACATCTGAGAGAGGGGTTTGAGCTTTAGAGAAAACCTTTTGTGCCTCCGGGAAAAGGAAGTAGATATCCGTTTCTCGCCCTCCCTTTCTTTTTTTCCATTTCATCTGCTCCAACAAAAGGAGGAAAATTGGAGAGGCACGCAGGAGGGCTGTGTGTGTGGGCTCACCGTGTTGTTGGCAGTAGTACCGGATTGATATCCATATGGATGGGTAAAGATGACATGGAATCCGCTTGTTGTCTGGTTGCTGTCTATTGTACTTTCTTTTCCCTTTCGCTGGGCTTCCTCTTACCCATCTGTAAATTACACAGGATTGGGAATTGAGGATGGTTAAGGAAAAGGAAAAAAGTTCACGGGAGGCTGGAGTTTTCGCATTCTGTGGCTAAACTTGTATGTATATAAAAAAAGATGTACTCCTCGTTTCCACAAATGTGAAACATTTTTTACAACCAAAATTTTTGTTTGAGTACTTTTTCCCCACAAAAAAAAAGTTTATATATACCCCGAGAAGAGTAAGCAAGCTCTCTCCGATTCCGATTTTTTTTGGCAAGACTGTCAACATACACACACAGCAGGCACAACTACCACCACGTCACTCTCAGGCAGATCGTTATGAGAGCATCCGAATAATATTCGTAAATCCAAGTGGAGACTTGGAGGCACATTTCAACTGCCTTCCCTCTCTCTGTAGCGAAAAGAAATGTGTGTGTGTGTGTAAATCTGTGCAGTCTACTGCCTCCATCTCCGCCGTCCTGTGTGTGGGCTGCTGCGGCATAACAATAGATTTTCGATATGTAACTACCACCACGTCACTCTCAGGCAGATCGTTATGAGAGCATCCGAATAATATTCGTAAATCCAAGTGGAGACTTGGAGACACATTTCAACTGCCTTCCCTCTCTCTGTAGCGAAAAGAAATGTGTATGTGTAAATCTGTGCAGTCTACTCCTACTGCCTCCATCTCCGCCGTCCTGTGTGTGGGCTGCTGCGGTATAACAATAGATTTTCGATATGGTTCATTCTTTCTTCTTCCTCCCTTGACGGAGCCGAAATTGGGCCCCCTGTGCAAACTTCAATAGTACCTATATTTGGATAATAAAATTGGATGCAGAAAACACTAGGCCAATATACTACATATAAATATTCCAGTTAAAATGCAATTCCACCACCACCACCGTCGCGTTCCACCGTGCACTGCTCCGCGTTGCTATAAACAAGATGGAAAACCACAATCGATAATGGGATGATAAAGCGGAGGAGAAAGTGGTTTATGTTTACTTTCCTGAAATGGGAATGATGTCGACTTGGTTGGGTTTTTGGTGAAAAGTTGGAAGAGTGATTGAATGAGTTGAAATATGGAAGGTTGGATTGGATGGATGGATGGATAGAAGCGGCTGCGGCGGCGGCAGCAGCAGCGCTTGGGAATGATTGAATTGCAGGAATTTTGAGTGCGGCTTACCGCAGAGGAAGTAGGAGTAGGAGAAGGAGAGAAAGAGCTCGCGGGTTGGATTTTGTTGCAGGCTGCAGTTTCAGCAGCGGTGGAGAAATTCGGTGGAAAAAGTGGAAATTTACGTAAACAACCAGGCTGTACTATTATTATTATTGATTTGGGAGATGAGAACATATATATTTTTTCATTGAAAAGGGTAATAGCGCTGAGTAGACAGTTGTAATCCTGTTGGATTGAAATTCATTGCAGTTTTTTCATTCAAAATAAAATACACGGGAATAAGGAGCTTTCCTTTCCTTCCTTCCTTCCAATCAGTTTCTCTCTCGAACGGAGGAACAAAAATAACAACCTATATTTAAAAAAAGCAATCAAACTGGGAAGGCTCAGCCAACAAATCAGGTTTTAATACTTAGAAGCCCCCAGTTTCTGTCCCATTTTTCATAATTTTCCCCCCATTACTCATCCGCAAGTGGGGTCCGCCGACCAAGTTGAAAATTTGTCGGGATGAATAATGCCCGTCGGGTCAGAAGCCGCCTTG
The DNA here is from genome assembly GCA_036850665.1 of Dicranocentrus wangi. NCBI lineage: Eukaryota > Metazoa > Arthropoda > Collembola > Entomobryomorpha > Entomobryidae > Dicranocentrus > Dicranocentrus wangi. Next base: position 23,848 of record JAANSN010001175.1, on the reverse strand, counting down.
TTCAGGCGCAACCTTATAATTCCAAAACCAACCAATAATAATAAAAGCATAATGATACTTATATCCCCTCTTGTGCTCCGTATATATCCGTCCATTTTAGGAGGGATTCCCCTTTAAAAATAGATTATACCAGAGATTTTCTTGAATTACTATCACACCTAAAGCCAAAGCCACAGCTCGGATCCCTACTAAATACATGCCCACCAAGAAAATCAACCCATTTTCTAGACGATTTTCAAGACTCATATTATGTAGCGCATAATGGAAGTGGAGAAGACAAAGGAGTGTGGAGGAGAAAAGCCACGGGCTTCGAGGAAAACGTTCTTTGCGGTTGTGCATGCGTTTAAGGATGATTTCGCCCATCTTCCCTTGATTCGGGTAAGAGGCCCATTAAACGCTGGCACGAGTGTCGTAAACAACACTTAGACAATGAAAATCCTTCCCATAAATCCCATATGCAAAGACATTACATATTACATCCGTAGGTAACGCAGCTCGGAGGAAAAAAAATATTGTGGAGGAGCTTCTTCCACTTCCACCACCTCCTTCTCCACCACCACCACACCACCCTCTCGGTCTATGACCTTAGCCACACAAGAGCGGCCAACCTGGCTAAACGGCTCTCCTAAAGGTCACCCATTTTCCCGAAGCAACATTTTCTCGTGTAAAAGCGGCCACTTGCTCCTTCAACACAAAATTTCTTTGATGGTGTGTGGATGGTAGTGGAGGGAGGGTGGCAAAAATCTAAATTGATATTGGTCGCGAGAAGGAGATGAAAGCAAAACCGGGATATGGAGGTTTAGGTTTAGTAGAAAAGGTTTTGTCGCGAACCAAAAATGAATCTGGCCGTTCCTCCACTTTTAGTGGAGGTGCTAGTGGTTTTATATAGACTCATTATTTAGCTATGCCGGGAGAAAACGTATGGGTGTACAATGGTGAAAATAACTCTGGCCGTTCACACACGACGACGAGGACTACTACGACGACGACGAGTTGTGAGCCATTAACATAACTTCACAGAGAGCGACCAAACGGGAGGCTGAAAGGTGGACATATAGAGGTGAGGTGGCCTTCCGAGCTATGCTGTTATATTTCCTTCAGTTTTCGTAATGGCATAGCTCCAATAAATTGATTATATCGCTCCTCAGATCCCATAAATTACTAGACACCACACACACAGTCCCGATTTCCCCTTTTTCTCTTTTATTGGAGAGCGGCGATAAGTCTGCAATCACATCGCTACACAAAATTTCATCCATTTCATGCCGTTTTTTTTTCTTTCTCCCCGAAACGAAATTCGTTGCCATTTGACGCTCGCCGAAGTGGCCGTGGGACGACGACAAGGGGGCATTTGGTGGGAAAGGAAAAAGTTTCACTTGATTCACTGGTCGCCGCTTTTGCACAAGTGGGAGGCTAAAGCGTGTGTGTGCATGGGCTAAATGTATTCGCCATTTTCAGAGAGTGAGCTCATGCATCAGCCCACATCCATAGCCTCTGACTTTCCTTCTCCTCTTTTTCTGCATACAAGCAGCTGTTATTGTATATCCAGCAGGATTCAAGCAGGAGGCTCTGCAAAAATAAATTCTAGTAAAAAGTACTTCCGGCAAAAAGTGCAAAACCAAAAAAAAAGTTGGCTGCAGCCTGAATGTGAGCGAACCAGTGAACCAAGTCTTCTTCTCACTCTTGTGTCGTGCATTTGGGCTATGCATATTTCATCTCTCGCAACCATCCGATTTTCCCCATAGATAGCCTTCCAGCCATCATCCAAAATGAGAAAGGCCTGGAGGGAAAAAGTCAACCCGGTTTCCTGCGTATGGCAGTTGCAGTATGTACGGTGGGTGGAGTGGCGACGAGAATCATGTCAGCGTGAAAAGCTTAGCATAGCGAAAATTTTTCCGGAGAAGAACCCAGTTTCAGCTTCCCGTTTCTCTTGCAGCCTTTTCCCCTAATGTCCCTTGGTAATAATAGAGACAAGTTGGAGGTTGCATATTTGTAGTTTATACTTATTTTGGTCGCCCCGAGGAGGGCAGGACATGTTGTCTTGGGTGGTTGTCAACATGGAGTCAAGTCAATTCCGGGTGGGATATGCCATCCTTAAAAATTGATGGTAGCTTTTAAACTCATAACCATTATTACGGGGATCACTAAACACTATGGCTGCAATTTTTCTCATAAAGTGTTTCCCAGTCGAAAGATGAAAGCAGTCTTGTTGGTGAGGGGTTCCGCTCATGCGTCCAGCTTTGGACTTTTGGACGGCTGGACTTCATGATAAAAATAAACACAATTAATGAAACCCCCCACGATATTGAGAGGAACGGCTGGATGATCATGTTTTTGCGGAAGTCGTGGTTTTGTCGACTTGACCAAAGGATGATGATGATACCCTTGCATGAACTCCTATAGTTCTAGCTAGCCGAGCCCCCACTTTGATTAATATAGAGATAGTGATATTGTGCACAAAAATGGACTGCTGCACAAAGCAAAGCAAACATTGTGGAATCAAACCTTGCTACAAAAAATAAACTCAGAGCTTCCGGAGCTCTGGAGCTGTTTTTATGACTATAGACTCGTGTAATTCCTAGAGTCACTAACACGTGTATTCTATTCCCATCATTGTGATAGTTAGCGCCGTTGTGAGTTTTGATTTCCTGTGATCTCACTTATTTCTCCTCTCGCAATCGCCATAATATCCTCCACTGGGAAAGGCTGGGCTTTTCAGACGGAAATTTGTATTCCAGCTCCCACGGCCGCGGACCTCAACTGGAACTGGAGTGCGTGCCAGCGCAATGAAGGGAAATTGAAACATTCGAGAGAGAGAGAAAAGAACAACCTAAAATGTAGGACAAATAAAACGGGTTGGTTGGCACGCACGAAACAATATTATTCCGGTAACGACACTCGTCTCGAGTCCTTGACACGACGGCACAAAAAGAAATATATAAAAAATTCAATCAGTTCTGGAACTCGAAGGGGAAATGGGAATATTTTTTAATTATCTTGACTCAATTTGATTTACCGAAATCACTATACCTCCATCCAAGAATATATACCGTCGCGTCGTGGATCGTCGAGCAGGATGAATTACGGAAATTTTCGGAAAGTAAAACTAGGATAAGATCCTTCGATAAGTTTAATAGCAGCCATAAAAGTCATCTTGTATTCGACGAGATCAAAATGTGATACATGATTCCTGGGACCAATTTTAGCGAAACTTTTAACGCAAGTGACTATCACAAAAGCGGAAAGTTTGTCCAAGGTTCTACAATGTAGTCGCGAATATTATTAAGCTTGTCTTCACGGACAGATCATATGGAGCAGCAACGTTCGTTCGTTCCAGGAGCTGTGCCGCGACTTTTGGCCACCAACTTTTCCTTTCTTAGAATGAGTTATATGCCATCCCAGCCCTCCATCCACTTTCATTTTATTTAGATTACAAAAATGGTTGCATACGTGAAGGGAGGGAGTGGGTTGCTGGTGGATAGAAAAAAGTTGATCCCATTTGTGCCAGCTATATATACATACATGCCGGCTGCATGCATTTCCTACCAGTTTCCAGCCCAGCTATAAACTTTTTTTTCCCCTACAAAGTCCGAGTCCAGCAGCAGCTCTTTCCCGGAAAGTTATTACAAGCCGGGCCAGTTGGGCAAGACGGTTTTATCTCCTCTCTCTCTCTCTCTCTCTCTTTGAATGTGTATTTGTTTCAGTAATAAAAATGCATATCTGTATTCCTTTAATGTCATGTCATATTCATGTCACTAGATGATTACCTAATTGGGTGCAATGTCCGCCGCCGTTCCCGTTCCCTTTCATAATATTTTTTTTCTTCGCCAATTTTACTTTACGCCATCCCAATCCATTCTCTTTGACCAGTGGGCCATGCCACATGAAATGATGTAGTAGGCAACCTCCCATGTTCCCCGAGAGCATTGACAATGTCCACTCATTGGAAAAATATGCACTTTCTTCGACTCTGTAAATTGCTTTCCACTTCACCCTATTCCCATTTTACGGCCCTGTTTACTGCACCCTGGGCTACGCGGCGATGGATGAACCGTGACGCTTTGAAAAAAAATGTTGCATTCAAAGTGAAAATGTCCAGGGAGAATTAAGCTGTGGTGTTCCTCAGTTCGTTGAAGTCATCATCGAATATATAATATTACATGTAGATCCGGCAAACTAGCAGTGAGTATTGAACTATTTTGTCCAAAAGGCGAGAAAAAATATTGTGCATGTATATCCTAACCAGTTTTGGAGGAAAAAGTCCCGGAGAAAGCGCTGTCGTGTGACTTGAGGGAGACTGGCTAGATTAACTGGGTTGAATGGAGTTGCTGTTTTTCGGGAAATGTATGGCTGATGTAGATAAACGTATGTTGTTTCTAACCAAAATCCTGAGGGCATCACTTCCAGAAAGAGAGAGAGAGAGAAAGAGTTGGAGGCAGTTTATGATTTACTTTTACCAGTTTGCTCTCGATTTCGATGGGTGAATGCCGGTTGCACTGGACCGGAGCAAACTGGTGGACTCTGGATTAGCGGGAGTCCGCCGGAGTTCGTTGTAGGTTACCTATGCATAATATTACGTCAACGGGACATCTTACAGATGCATAACCACAAAACTTGTGTATTACTTTTTTGGTGAAGTTTGTAGTTGGATAAGCAAGCAAGGTGTGTCTACTCAACTGAACTTCCTTTTTACACAGCCGGGAAGTAATTTATCACTTGTTTGCTGCTCCGACTCAGCCTTACGTACTACGTATACATATATTTTTGTGCGGACATCCTTCCCAACTTAATCATACTCCGCGTGCATATACACGAGTGTTATATAGAAATTCCTTAATATGCTTCCTCCGTTTTATTCCAGAACTATTGCTCGTATTCACGATTTCACACAAAGACCTTCGGAAAACTCTCTTGTTATTCTTCCCTCCTTCTTATGATGGTAACAACACGGAGAAGAAATTTCTTAACCGAGGGCAAATATTGATTTAAAGGATATTACGAACGAACGAAGCTTTAGCTTTTGGGAGGAACTATTGAACAAGAGGAAAAGTCGTTACGGCAGAGTCAATTCCTTTCAAGGTCTTGGAGACACGTTTTTCCTCGCCAAAGAAGGCGGCGAGCAGCAGAAGCGGAGGAGCGAGTTGTAATGAGTTGGGAATCGGAATGGCTTAGAAGAAGAGAGTTTGGGGGGAAAGCGGATAAATTTTAAGGAGAAATCTATAAAGTGCAGCTTTAGCATCCTCCTACGCACAGAATAACAATTTGGAAATTTGGTGGAAGCAGGAGTGGAGAAACTGAGAGAAAATCCTCTTGTTCACCCGATACCCTTTTATGCCCTCTACTCTACTCCCGCTCGCTCCTCCAGCAGCCCCAGCCTAAATATAAACAAGAAAACTTGCTAATCAAATCAACCCGATTACATGTTTCACTTTTGGATTGCTTCAATTAAGAAATGAAGAAAGAAAGAAAGTGTGTATACGCGCGTATCTATATAGGATCTCTCTCTTTTCCAATATGGAAATGTGTAATTCCCCACCTCCTCCGGCTTAGAGTCGCAATCGCTAGAGTCGACCGGATTTCGAAGATCAAAAGGAATTTCTGGAAGGGACAGCTGAAAATGAAGTCGTGGAATTAAGCAGGAAGCTTTATTTAATCGGAAATTAATGCTGTTCCAAGCCGGCTCCAAAAAAGCAAAGGAAGGAAAGAGAGTAGACCGTATACTTCATTCCTCCACTCCAAACCTGTTTCCAAATATTAACATGCAAACAACAAAGAAAAAAAAATTTGCCGTGCGTGGAAGCATAAATTTTTTATAAAAAAAAATATGTGATGACGATAGCATCCTCTCCCGATCCCTTCTGACGGATACAAATTGAGCACCTACTTGTGTCACTTTTTTATGCACTTCTAGGGCATTTATTACTTTGATGGTACTAAAAATTTTCCCATTTTCAAAGGATCCCTTTGCCCAAGCCTAGCCTCTCAGGGGACGTGAATTCCTCTTAAGAAATATTTCCCTACCGGCTTCTTTTTTCTTTTCCCTTCGAAGGATCTAAAAGAGGTTATGTGTTTCAGGGGGACTGTCATTGATGCTTCTTGCTCCACTATTCTGTTCTGCACTTCAAAGAGTCTATACCCCGTTTTTTCTTTCTATTATCGCGGGCATTAGAGGAGCGCTTTAACCGGGCCAATGCACCATATCCACATGGCACACCGGGGTGCACACATTGTCTCCTTTCGCGAGCGAGAGAGATGGTCGATAATAATGCCATGAGCTGAAAGGTATACGTTCGAACGTACGTACGTACGCACTCTGGCTGAACAACACAACCATTTTCCTCCCACAAAATGCTCACTCACTCGTGACTCCTTGATGCATAATCCAAGTGTTTTTCAAGTCAATGTTTTCTCCGAGGCTCGTTCTCTCTCTCTCTCGCTCTCTCACTCTGTTTGCCAGTTCAGTTAGGCTCCATCCATAAACCCAAGAAAATTGCCTTAGTCCTTAGTAGTCTCCCTCTCTCTCTCCCTTGCAGACAAAGAGGGATTGCGAAATATATTGTCGAGAAAATACATCGGGACGGAGAGTCGTGTTCGAGAGTGACTATTATATTGTAAGAAAAAATATAGGTAATAGTGCATACATTATGCAATATTATTCGTCGGGACGCTATTTGCTGCAGCAGTCTCGGGCAATAATCTGAGTGAGTTGAACTGGCTTGTCTACAGAGAAGAGAAGGCATATATGAAAAGAAATCTGTTATTCATACTCTTTTCACAAACTACTCCCTTTACCTCCAGCCAAGTGAGAAAAATAGGGAAAAGAATGTGTGTACGTACGGCGTGTACTGCTCCATCTCCAACATTTTTTTTATTTAGGCACGCATTACACGCTCCTCACGCACTTATGTAAATAAACCTTGTGATGATAATAGCTCTGCTGCAACTACGGCAAACGGCAGTGGTTGTAGCAGTGCCACACAACGAAAATATAATATTATTATTATGTGTCTAGGAGTTGATAGGCATTTCCCCCCTCTCCTCCTCCTCCACCTACCCTACCTCCTCCTCCTCCTCCCTCCCAACATGACTATTACGCTGATGGCAATATAAACTTGTCACAAGGTAAATTTTGTGTATGAAAACAAGTCACTTGAGTAGTTGTCGCATGGGTGAAGAAGAGAAGAAGACGACTTGTCGTCGTCATCATCTCGTGCCGGTGGCGTGGCGTGGCATGGCAGGCTCTGCAATCTGCATACTTTTCTGGCTCTATTCTATAAGTACCCCTGCATCCACTTACTTTTCTTGGCAGGAGGCAAATTCAGTCCCATTTTTCCCATTGGAGACTCTATAAGGAAAAGCTCGCCCTTTTCCGGAGCTCCATGGACCCTTCCAACAACGTTCCAACAACGCATACATATCGTCAGTGAGTGAACCAGCAACATTCTTAACTAATAAGGCATTCCCACTTCCCACCTCCTCCTCCGCATCAGCATGGGCACACAGCCTTGTCTTAGATTTGCATACTTAATTTATAAAAACGAGAGATAAAAAGGGCCAACTACAGCATTTCATCCTATATATACCTTTGTTTTACTCCCGTGGAAATGATACACGAGGCGAAAAAACTTTTTCCCTCTGATTCATGCCCTCTCTCTCTCTCTCTCTCTGGAGAGTCCTTTCAGGAGAAAAAATATATATGTATTTTGTACCCAAAAAGCAGGGAAATATATAGGGAAAGTTGAGTTCGCAAGGAAAGGTAGTAGATCATGATGATGATCATGATGACTATGATGTTTTTCTCTGCTTGACTGACTTACACATTAATACTGTCTCTGTGGACTCGCGGACTGGAGGAACTAGAAAGTTTTTTTTCTTCTTCTCTGCATGCATACCTATTTCTCTCTGTGTGTGTATCAATGTCTTTCCTGGACGAACAAAAGCCTTCATTACAGTTTTCCTTATTGTTTCCTTTTTCCCTGACTCAACCCGAAAAAAAGCTACAAGGTTTTTGGCAATGAACTTGCACGAGTGGGATAGGCGAGAAGGACTATAAGGAGGTGCGACTCAAGCCAACCACTACTGCATGACGGCCCACCACCAAGCAAGCACTGCATGCACTACTCTACACTTTTGCTGTACTCTACTTGTGCATTCCGTATTTAAAAAGTTGGTTAATGGCCCGACTTTTGGCCACGAAGGTATTTTGAAACGTGGAATTAATCATGATTTTATCAACCCATTTCGGGAGTTTGTAGGAGAAATAAAACCCATTAAAAAGGTTTCGTTGTGGCCATTGTTATTATATTAGGGTCTCGCATGTCTTCTAGTAGGCGCGCAGGAGGCAGTTGGATTGGACCCGAGATGCAAAAACTGGGAAAAGTCTGACTGAAGCATTAAGGGAAAGGAAAAAGAAGGAGTGAGTGTGTGACTAGTCACTAGTGAGAGGAGTTGAGGTTTTGTGAAGGTTTTTGGACTTTGGACTACTAGTGTGTATAAAAGTGGAGTAGCCTTTGGGCTACATGGCCAGAGAGAGAGAGAGAGAGAGAGAAGAAAAAGTGAATGGATTTGTGAGTTCCCAAGTTTTTTTTACCCTTCTTCTCCCCCTTTTGCCTTCCAGTGACGGTGAAAGCCAGTCCGGTGACGTTAATATGGACGTTAATGGAGCTCCATGAAGGCATTTCCTGTCCATTACTTTCTCCGAATTAAACCAGATAAGCTGGGGAAAATGGGTAAAAGGTCAGAATGTGGCGGTCGTAGGCATGGCATGCGAATGATGATGGTGATGGTGAAGCTGCTTTGCTCTGTACATATTTTTGTTTTCGGGGGAATAGCCTCCATGATCCTCGTATTGGCAACAGATTATGCAGTTTGGGGAAAACATCAAATCCGCCCGTTATTACTATTAGTTCTACACTAATCCCGCGTAATCAACACTTGCAGACTCTGCGCTATTTTTCCAGGGGGTTAACAACATGGTCCCACCCATATAACTTTTATGGGGACTTTTGACAAAAAAAATAGGAAAAGGGATTTTTGTTTTGAGCCGGTCGCGTCGTCTCTAAAAACATTCTCATTTACTGAGCGCATCCTCATTTTTTTTGGAAGAGAGGGGAAAAAATAATAGAAACAATAGAGATGGGGATCAGAGCTCCAAGGGCGGCGTATGGCGTATCGTGACTATCCACGCTTACCAGATTTTATTTTTTGGGATGAATCCGAATCACCCATGTGAGGCATGGATTGTGCGCAAAACCAATAAATACTCCTTTCTTCCATCCAAAAAAGAAACGCATTTTTTCCTCTGCTTCTACTTCACGGATGAAAATGTAAGACAGGAAAGGAAACCATGCCAAAGAGTGCAAAAAAGGCCGGAAGGCTTGGCAGTCGTGATACTAGTTTTTTTCGGGAGAAGAAGCCACCACCACGATTCAACTTTTTCGTATGCTCAAAAATTTCCTATTTTTTCCTCTCTCTCTCTTCCTCAAGTCCACAGGCTAAACAAGTCTTAAAGTAAGGAAAAGGGAACGGGGAAGGCTAAACAGGCTGTCTGCGTGCTCAAAAATTTCCTATTTTTTCCTCTCTCTCTCTCTTCCTCAAGTCCACAGGCTAAACAAGTCTTAAAGTAAGGAAAAGGGAACGGGGAAGGCTAAACAGGCTGTCTGCGCGGTGATACATAAGAAGAAGAAGAAGAAGAAAAAAAAAGTGGAGTTTGTACTTTGAGATTTTTTTTTCTTCTCCTCTTCTTCTTCTTAAATTCCGTAGGATACATAGACTTACTTACTTAGACTCCATGTAGGATCTCATTCTGCCTCACCCAGCCTGACATTCATTTTCTCCATTTCAACCATCTCATTTTCCCTTCTCTAAGAAGAAGAAGAAGAAGAAGAAGAAAAAAAGTGGAGTTTGTACTTTGAGATTTTTTTTCTTCTCCTCTTCTTCTTCTTCTTAAATTCTGTAGGATACATAGACTTACTTACTTAGACTCCATGTAGGATCTCATTCTGCCTCACCCAGCCTGACATTCATTTTCTCCATTTCAACCATCTCATTTTCCCTTCTCGTATCACCCATTCCACGGCATTTGCTTCGTGAACGTTACTTTCCCGTTCCCCGGTTTTCCTGGCTAAAAAATATAATTCACACAGAAGACTTTTCACGGAGCCCATTACCCCCATGTCTTTCACACTCGATCTCCAGGCGACTTTTGGGGGAGGACAGGAACAGCAGCAGCAGCCTACTAGAAATGGGTAATATAAAGAGAGGAGAATTTTTTCCTAGAGAAAAAAGGGGGGAACGGACGGTCTGAGTTCACGTTTCAAATAAGTGTTAACTGCCAGTTTATTGTGCAACTGCAACACAATAACACCACCAACATAAGAAAGAACAAAAAAAATCCTTCTCTCTGAAAGTGTATTATCCTTCCTGAATTTTTTTTGTTGTTGGTAGATTGGTAGGTATACCACGGAGCAAGTTAAAATCTTGACAAGACACTTGCCTACTTACTTTACTTCCCAGACAGATTGAGACTTTAGAGGAAACAAGATTGGTAAATGAGTGGAGTTAAGATGGAAGCGGAGGAGCGGATTCAGGAAGAGGGGGAAATAGACTGGCATATCATCGTCATTATTATTGCAAACACACTACCCCACCACCACTACCACCACCATCACACAGTTTCCATCCACCTCTCCATCTTTTTTTTTAACAAAAGAGGATTACAGGGTTTTTAAGCAGAGGCGAGTGACCTTATAGGGATAACCTTATGCTCTCTCAGCCCGTCACCATTTTTTTGTTGCACCACTGGAGATTTTCCCCATTAGGAGGAGGGAAAAAAGTGTTCCACCCCTCTGGTGTCACATAGATGTTGATGAGGTTCTAATTTGAACTTTTCTTCACGACGAGCTAGCAGCAGCTCCCTTTTCTTTCATGATTATTATTATTATTCGCTGCAAGCCAAACTATATAATATGTACGTATATATATTCCTGTTTCTTGACGATAATCTCGGGGTGGAAAGAATTTCGGTGGAATCTCCGAGTTGATAAAGTGTAATAAGTATAAAAGTATCCCAAGGATTTTGTCGTTGCACGACGGCTGGGAGAGATCAGGAACAAAACAGTCGACAGTCGCATCTTTATTCAAGGTTCATAAAGTGAATGCACCGGAGCAGATCAAAATAATAAGGAGGGTATGACCCGGCAAGCTCAACTCAAAAGGAGCCTCCTCACTACTCTCTGATTAAATGTATCACCACCCCGACTGTTGACGTTTTAAAGTGAAAATTGAGAATGGAAATGGGCCGCTCTCTTTGCATATCCTTCCAGAATCCAGAATATCTTGTCTCAATTTCCACCTTCCACCACTCTCATTATCCACCGTCGTCACCGTCTACTATTTTTTTCCTCTTGTTTGTCTCCTCGCTCTCAATTTCTCTCTTTCTTTGTTTGAGGAATAGGGAAACAGAAAATATAATAATAAAGGGAAAAGGAGGAATAAGACGACGGAATGAAAAGGGTTAAAATATTTTCTCCTCTTCTTCTAAAAGTTTAATACTCGAGTTACAACAAAGAAATTACATTAGACTCATCCGAGATGATAATGTTCTCGGAATGAAAACTGTTTCAAATGTAAATAACTTGGGGAGAGAAAGAGAAGAGGAGCAGCAAGCATTGCACAAGCAAGTTTTTATTTTATTGCTCCTGGTTTCAAACGTCAAAATAGCTGCAAGCCCAAAACTTATTCCTTCCTACGCAGGAACGAGGAAAATATATACGCAACAACAAAAATTGTTCCATGTCCTTTCCCATTTTTCCCAATCCGTGTCATACTAGATACCTATCCCCTTTCATAAAGGAAACAGAAAAAGAAAAGGGAAAAGAAAAACATGCTGAACGAACGTACCTAGTATTTATCCATATTTTTTTCTTCCTGGGTTGCAATGCACAACGAAACGAACCCCACACTGCGTAAGTAATGGGGGATGGGTGAACGCAAAAAGACGGTTACAGTCAGAAGCTCGACTTTTTTATGGATTCCGGTTGAGAAAATATGGGAAATGAAGCACTTGCTACGGAACTATCATCATACGAGGCTCTACTTTGCTAAATGAGAATGTGATACTTTTCCCCGAGAGCCTGGTGTATACGTACGTATGATGGCATGGCACACCATGTAACAATGAGAGGAAGCATGTGGTCCCCAACAGCCCCATATTGTAATCTTGACAAAATATAATCATATTTTGAAGATATAACCCTGTATCAAAAAAATAATACACTTTTTTTACTGTGTCAGAAAAAAAAGAAAAAGAAAATTCTCGGCCGTTCGCAAGGCTCATCACATCACTGAAGCTTTTTTTTTCTTCTTCTTTTCTTGGAAAATAATAGGAAATCATCATATGGAGGGCACATGTACGAATTCTTTGAAAACAGCACAACCAACTGCTGTTATGCATCAGGTACTTGTTTGAGAATGAAAGTGAGCCATATGGTGTGGGTGCTGGAGGGATATATGATAAAAAAAATATGTAGGGTTAAGACAGTTTCAGTCTTGGAAACACATTATGGCTTCGTCGCTCCCTCCTTCTCCTTTTCATGAGGTTCGAAAAGAAAACGGGTTGTATTTTTCCCATTGTGAAAAAAGGGAGTCGAGTGAGAGTGAGGCACAAGTTGTCCTCGTGCACGGACGGAGTGGAGGTAGGATAGAGGTATCGTAGTAGTTTTCTCAAAAATAATGTTACTGTGTCGAGTTCAAGGGAAACCTGATGAATGAAAAGGGGTAATCGAAGGAGAAATGGAGTACCTTTTATATCGTATCATATGTGTGTGCTATATGGCGAGTTAGTTCCGAGATTTTTATTTTTGTTCGGAGAAAGAATTGACCTGAGTGAGGTGGAGCGTATATAGCGTATCGTATATCGTGGTCATGTATGCTATGGGAAACTGCATGGTTATGGTAATGAGAGGAGATACACTCACTGTAATGAAGTGAGTGGAGTGAGCGAGGCACACTATTTGTGCAACTTGGTGGAGGTTGATGGCGTGAGGAGACGTGTCCCTTGGATGAGAACCATGTCCTTTCGGTTATCGACTTTCTTGGAAGAGGATTAGTTTGGGGTGAACCTCAGCAACTGCTGCTGTGGCAAGTCAAGAGGAATTGCCCAAAGTGAAGTGCTCAACAGTAGTATAACCAAAATGAATGTAACACCGGAATACATGAGGGAAAAACGCACGTTAAAACCAAAGTTGAAAACGGGTTTACTCTGACGATGGCACAATTTGCTTTCCAAGAAAGGAATCCTCTCTCCTAGTTTACAAATTACACGTAATCAATTTAAGGCTATTTTTCTCCGAGCCGCTTATTCATTTTTAGCCAATTTGCCCAAGTAATGAACTGAATTTAGAAAGTGGTGACGTCAGCCAACCGGAGAAAGTCGATGACATCCAAAATCCAAATCCAAAATAAACGTAGATATTATGATATCACTTATTTACTTTCACCCTACGTCAGACTGAAGTAAAATCGAATCAGTGATGGGGGATGAACAGGGAGAAAGCAGGGTGTCGTGTCGCTTTTATTGCCTTCGGCCAATCTTTCACTTACCAAGATGGAAAACAGGATTTTGTGCGAAAATCCAGGGTTTCACGAATACACGTTTTAGTAACGAGTAAGTACAAAGACTTTGGTCGCGATTTTATAAAAAAAATGAACAGTTGTTACCACCTTTCCGTGCATTCCATTTTAAACCAATACACTAAATAATTGCGAATTGGGAGAAGAATCTGCGTTAGCATAAACCTTCCTTGCAGAAATAAATATTTCTAATGACACGAACGTTACTCAAAAGTGTATACTACCAAACCCACTTCACACTTCACACACTCGTCGACTCTTAAATCTACCGACATAATTGGATGAGTGACTCTCCGGCTCTTTTTGGGCAGTTAAAGTCATCAAAATGACAAGTTACGAGGTGCGCGCCGGGCAAGAAATAAATGCCTGAAAGCAATGCGGTATCACGACTTTTTTTTAGCTATTCCTCCTCCGTACACCAATTTCTTGGAATTGTGACCGAAAAAGAAAAATACTTTAAATCCTTCCCCTCCACACACACTCCCATTTTTTTCCACATAAGTAACCAACTTTAAAAGTTCTCTCTCCGCGAAATGTGGAAGCCTGAAAGAGAAAACCCCGAACCTCTCTACCGAACCTATACCACGAGAGCCTTTTCATTTCACAAAAACATTATTATTTTTATTATACTTCCAGGTTGAAAGGGTCAACCGTATTTTCAAGAGGGATTTATTTATTGCTTCGAAAAATATAAATCGCGCCACAAAGGCCATTACAGTAAATGAATGTGTGTATGAATTAAAAAAAACTGGCGACACTTACGCACACTGCAATAATATGCTTACAGAACAGCAACCAAAAAAGGAAATCATTTTTATTAGCATTATGATTATTAATGCTCCAGGGGCACTGCTACTTTGTGTCGTGTACTTTATGCGTTTTTTTTCAAAAAAAAAAAACTTCATGTCGACTACGGAAACACCATTATTGGCCTGTTGTGTATGTACAAAACGCAACGCAACGCAAAAGGCTGCCCCTGCTTCCCCGGCATTTGGAAACACAAGTTTTTGTGTCCCGCATTAGCCTCACATTAAATATTATTGCATGTACAAGGCATAATAGCTATATTGGTTTTCGAGCTAGATGCCCACGCGGATATTATCAAAAGGGGAAGCCTATTTACATAAATAAGCGGAGAGGAAACATCATCACCGTGTGGTTACTGCGGAAGGAACAATGGTTCTCTCTCTCTCTCTCTCTCTTGGCCTGTGCGTGAGTGCAGATAGTAAAATTTGACGACTGAGTTCACAGCCTATATAACTAACTTTGTCCACTGGCATAATAATATTATATTTTTTTTTTTCTCCTAAAAAATTTCATTCACATTATTTAGCCTCCAAAAAGAAATCGTACTGGCTGTATGCGTGCAAACGCGCCCTGTGCGGACCCATAGTATATAATGTTAAATCGACGAGGGAGGAGGAGGAGGAGATTAGACTTGAGTTGTACTTGAAATACTGGAGAGGGGAATAGACAACATACATTATAAATCAAAGGTGTTTGCCCAGACGAAACGGTAAATATTATGCATTCCAACAAACCTGCTGCCTACAAAACGAACCAACTCCAACTCCTCTTGTTTCCTCCGCCACTGCAGGACTGCGGAGAGGTGCCTCCAACTTTGGAGGTTTGATGTCTAATAATAATAACATGTAGCGGCCTAGGTGGCGGGTTACACTTGTATTCGTATTCTAGGGAAAATTAAGAGACAGGCTGGAATCATGTTTACTCCAAACTCCACCGGGATATGTAGACATTAGTCATATAGACATTATCCACCAAACTTTGTTTTCTCCTCGCATCCCAAAATTTACACTTTTCGTGTACAGCAGCACCACTTACTACTACTACTACTCCGCCACCGACAGTTTATTGCAATGCAGGCAAGGGTGTTCTTGGAAGAGCTGTGCTGGAAAATTATGCATGCTTGCATAACCCCCACATCACATGTAGTCACATACGCACTGCACCGTTTTTCCCAAAAGGCTTTGGGTACGTACCTACGGATGAGGAATACGGACAGCGAGAGAGAGAGAGAGAGAGAGAAAGAGTAAAATGGTTTACCTTTGATAAAACTTGGCATTCCCGACTCGGGTGCCGCTTTACAAGAAGAAAAAAAAGGATGAATGACTTGGAGAATATGAATGGGGGTTTGGCTAAAGCTCCGGGCTTATATACCTTTCACTACCGACGAGGTGGTACACTATATTATTTTTTTTGTTGGATCTCTCATCTAGACAGATATATGGCCTTCTTTGGATTATAATTAAGACTAATTGCATAATGGCTTTTGTCTAATGTGCCATGTGTTCGCAAATAATGGAGAAACGGGAAAAGCTGGTTCGTGTCGGATAATGGAGGCTCATTATATGCAAAAACTTTTTTCCTTTTTGGGGAGTTGTAGTAGTATTCCGACCGGGGCAAAGCAGGAACAGGTAGAGGAAAAAAGGTAAGGTAGGTATATATGATGGTATATGATATATATGTTGTTAGGTTAGGTATATGTTCTGTAGGGAATATATAGACTTTTGTTCATGGTTCCCTTCATTACAAACACACGCATCAGGAGTCCCTCCCTTCCGTCATTTAACCACATCCATCAAGAACTATACTACTACACACACACAATGATTTCTGATGATGATTGTGTGATACGGAAAAAAGATAATTTTTTTCCTGTAATATGGCTAATTTATAGTTTAATCTGTTTCTGTTCGGGAACCGGCTAATCTGCATATAATACGGGCATTTGGGAGCATTACCATCCATTATCGTAACTGTTATCGTTATTCCCTTATTTGCTTTTTTGTGTTTGATGACGCATCGACGAAGGGAAAAAATAAAATAAAAGAATTTCTCATGCGAACAGTGCTTCAATGCCACCAAGTCATATTTTTCATATTATATATATAGTTTTTTTCTGTGTTTCCAACAGCTGTACCAGAAATTGAAGTGGAGTCGTTGGTTCAAGGTCGGGCAGAGTTCCCCTGTGACGTGAACCCGTTGCCGGATAGGAGAGATGACTCTGTGCATATGGTCCTCTGGTTCAGGGATGACTTTGGGAAACCTATTTATAGGTAAGTTGAGTAGTTTTTTTCCTACATTCTTGATTAATGATTAGTGAGATGGGGTCTCTGCCGGAAGGTGGATTATTATTGGTGTGACGTGAGAAAAGGATTTATTGGGATTAGATCTCTGATCCGAAGGTGACGTTCATGACATGATAAAAATAAATAAAAGATTCGATGGCGTGAGGAGTACCAATAATGTTTCTCCAAATGTCGATAATTATGCAACAAAAAAGGAAACAAAAATGTGTAAAATTAATTTTAAAAATCATTTAAAAGTCGTGATTTCATTTTTAATGGTACAAGCCAAAATTGGAATATGCAACACGCCAGTATACTATTTTCTTCAATACCGTAGTAAATACAGAGTAGGTTCCAGGTTCCACGCAATAGCCGTATTTGCTGTTGTATAAAGTAAAGAATGTGGGGATCATAAATCTTGCATTGTATTTTTTCTCATTCCCATGTGCCCTCCCTGGACAGTTTGGATGTACGTGGAAAACCGTTAGAATATGCGCGTCATTGGTCGTCCGACAAGCTGTTTGGCACTCGTGCTCACTTCCGTGTCGTCTCCGATCCTACCAAACCCGCTCGCCTGGTGATCGAAAACGTCAAACTGACCGATGAAGGCGTTTATCGATGTCGAGTCGACTTCCGCAACAGTCCAACAAGGAACTTCCGCTTTAATCTCACTGTTGTAGGTAAGTACATAGTGTCCAGTTTAGTCTATAACCCTATGCATCCGAAGAAGAAAAAAATACCTATACGCGATGATCTTTTTCACAAAAGGAAAGGATGAGATGAGGAGAGAGCGAGAGAGAGAGAAAAAAGGTTCAAACTACTTATCGCCGCAGTCAGCCTCCTTCCATACCGTCTTCCCCTCCATAAACTATGGAAATGCGTATAATAATACGTCATCCCGGCCTCTATCATGTTGATTATAAATTTTGGCAATATTACAAACTTCATGGGAGTGAAATGGACCGATGATATATTCAAACTAGATAACATCTTATTCCTCGCCGCCCCATAAAAACGACCGTGTCCAACTTTCCTCCATACACTTTTTTAACGAAAAGAAAAAACTTTTTTTTTCTCCTTGTGAGGAGGATGAGGATGAGGAGTAGTAGGCACTAGCCTTCAGTCCATTTCTCAAGATAAGTGCACTTGTTCCGAAAATGTAATAGCTTTAACAACAAAGATGGATCCGGAATGGGGAGAAAAGAAAAAAGAGGGAGAGCCCTTTTTTCCCGAATGATGAATGCTCTCAATGTATTCCAAAAAAATTGTATTTCTCCGGATAGTAATAGATATCCCTGGGTGGTGGACTGTGAGCGAATGAAATAACTTCAGGCTCTCCCGTTTTGTACACATGTATGTACGTAACGTATACTATATCCTCTCCGACCGGTTTTCTCCAAATCGGTTTAGCTCTTCCCTTGCTGAACAAGAAAAAGGATCCAGTTCATTTCACTCCAGAAAGAAATGAAATGTAATGCAAGCAGTAGTGTACTTTGATTTTTTTGATTATCAGAGAGGAGAGAGTGTGTTACCAGTTGAAGACTTACTTTTGTGGGCTCTGTGGAATTTGGATTTTGAGTTTTGTAGTGTACTTTATAAAAAGTACTCACTCAGGGTACATCAGGTTGGGCGGGTTTTTGAGGAGAATCCTTCCAGTTTTTTTTTGAATGCGTGTCTCGTCAGAAGACTTTTGGTGAATAGAAAAGGAAGTAAATGATTATCCAAGCCCGGAAGTAGAGTCCTATTTTTTGCTCAGTTCCAGGTTAATCATGAAATCTTGTTCAGACATTTTTTTTCGTAGCCTGGAGGGTCACAAAGATTCATTCAGGAGCAGGAGAAAGATGGAAGATGGAATCATCTTTTCCTGTGTCATCTAAAAAAAGAAACGGAGTTGCTTTAGGGGAAGGGAAGGAGATGAGGGGAATGTCATTTTTTGTCATGGGTTTCTCGGAATTTATATACCATGGGGAAAGGAGTATATAGTGCCATTTGGATGATTGATATTTAAGATGACCATCAGGTTGATGTGGTCATCATGGTATCGTCATCACGACACAGAAAAAAGTGGTATAGATAATGCTATATAGAACTCATACTTTTATTAGAACTACAAAAAGTGGAAGGAGTTTGTTTGAACCTGTGTAGCTGTAATCAAACTGAAATGAAGAAGAAGCAGTCCATTTACTCATTATTTGCTGTAATGGCTAAATTACATTATACATAGTTGAGTGTCTAGTAAGCATCACAATTTAAAATATTTTTTATTAGTCAACATTGCACTATTTTCAAAGTTTATCATATTTATTGGATTTGTACGTATTTGGTGTGATGTGGACGTCTCAAATCAAAATATACTTTGCCAGTAATATATACACTAAAACAGGTTCCTAGTACAGCTTAATTTGCATGTGTAGTTGACATATGATACAACCTTGTGGACAAATATTAAGGAGATTTAGTTTAAAACCATTGAAATTCCGAAATTCAGGAAGACTCCCCAAAAAGCGCCAGGCTCCAGGTTAATATCGTCATCAATTTCCAGCTGGCTTCATGTTTTCAATCTTTTTGTCTAAAGGCAAAATCCCTATATGCATATATTTTTCAAAGCCGTTCCCCCATTTTGCATTATGCCTGTTTGCACTATGCTAACATAATAAGAAAATCTCAATATACCTACTTTAACTTCACTACCACCACCCCGAATAAATTTGATCGCGGGGTGCGTGCGTAGTATGCGTACTAAGCTCCAAGCTTCTAGTGCAATTTCCAAGGTAAAAACGGTCGGGGAAAAGGGGGAAGTGCATAGTTTATCTTGCTGGAGGATGTTAACTCAAAAGGTTTTTACGACGACATGTAATGGAGACACAGGGAGCTCCTTCTTCCTTGTTCACCAAGGAAAAAGAAAATATTTGAAAGTGCATTGAGCAAGTAGTGCTCTCTTCTCCTCTAAGATGTTCAGAGTGTGTGCTGTACCAACACACTACTACTCTCCTTGCGAGTGGCACTGAAATATTTTTTTTTGGTAGTTGCGTAAAATGCTCAATAAATATGTACACCGTGTTTCCTATGTCCTCCTAACACACTCGCTCACAATCAGATAGATGCGGATATGAGTATAGAGGTGGTATAAATATTATTACTCTCTTGATAGGATTTTAAGCGGAGTTGATCCATGTTTATGTATTTTATGCGTAAGTGCACCGTCTGATAAGTAAGTGGCACAGGAGAAGAAAAATGGTATTTGTAACAATAACAATCCTTCCCCGCTCACTCCATATTCCGTTCCCGAACACAATTGATCAAATAGGCATTGTGTCCTTTGGAAATGTGCTGGAATTGTGACACCTTGAAAAGAATTCCCTATTTTTTTTGTCGAGTACGCAGTACGTGTGGGAACGCAAGGGTTGTGACATATTTCTTCATAGGAAAAAAAAATATATGAAACCCTCTCGAAAACTCTTTCACTTATTTTCCCTGTGCTGTGTGTAACAATATGTAGCCAATTCCAAATGAATTTGTGCTCGCTGCCTAATAGAGTTTGGAATATAATAAAAAAAACTAAGTGTGTATACGGCTGTGGATATACGTATACGTACGTCGTACATATGCTTAATGTATATTTTTGTGTGTGTGTGCAACTACCTAAATTTTGAAAAAAAGTTCCATCTTGTTACTTACAGTGCCTCCGGAATCCGTGTCAATCTACGACGCTTCAGGGAGACTTTTGACGAGTACCGTGGGCCCACTTCGAGAAGGTTCTGATCTCACCATATCCTGCAGGGTTATGGGCGGTAAGTCCTAAAAACTATAGTACTACTACTTTCACTTTTAGCCAACGTCTATCCGCATTTTGTTTCATCGCATCGTCTAGGAACACGACAACCGGAGAAAGAGCGGCATTGGTATATATATTTTTTGTATTTTTTTGGTCTTCCTCCACACCCGACACCCGTGCTCCACGAAATAAAGTCGGAATAGGGTCTATTATCAAGGAGAAATGATAGGATTGCAGTTGTGACGCACTACATATAAATATATTTTTTTCGTCTCTGCGAGAGAGACAAAGCGCACAATACGACGACATCAACTACATAAGCTATACACAGTCTGCAAGACTACTTGAAATAAGACTATTTAGCATACTTTAGGATGGATTTAGGGGATATGGATTTTGCCAAAATGACTCCATGTGTATATAACACTAAAACTCTCATTTCTTTTTCCTACGCACCAAGCCCATTATTTCCCCCATAGCATATGTACAAAATTTTCGTGTGGAAAAAGTTTTTTAGGCCGAACGCCGAACGGTTTTGGGATGCGGCGGCGGATGGGAACTGGAACTGAGAAAAGAGAGAAAAAAAAAGAATTCTGTGAATGGAAGCAGCATAGCATCATCGAGATGAGACGTAAGACGTAGAAGAGGAGAACATTAAAGACAAACATAAAAATCCCGACTTGTGTTTTTCTCTCTACATCTCCAAAATGGTAACAAAAATATTGAGTAAGTAGCCTTTTCTTCGAGACTAGTGGTAACATTAAGACATCAAATTTCATCACTTTCCCCTTCTTCATCCGAAATGAAATGGAGTCACATTTTTATTTACCAAGGGATGCATACAGAAATATATATACAGAGAGAGTACTCGCAAAAAAAAACTTTTTTTTCTTTTCATAAAAGCATTAAAAAACTGATTTTTTCTCTGATATCCTGGGCAGCTTCCAAGGTAGACTTCGCATCCTATATACTTCTGGTTCGTTCTGCATATTTTTAAGCACTTTCCAGGAATCTGCTACTCTGGAAGATGAAATACTAGGGAAAGACGGGGAAAAAATGCTATTTACGAAATGAATATTAACCGACTCGTCGTAACTCTTAAACGTTCACTATTCCAATGTTTTCAATGCAACACACACACACTTGCTGTGCCATATGATGTACAAAAAATATGTGAATACTACAAGAAAATATTTTATGTACAAAAAAATATAAATATGTTTTTTTTCTTATTCACTTTTTTTTCTCTGGTTGTTATTACCCTGCTGGGCTGGCTGTGTGGAACAACAGCAGTCTCGGTGTGTTCGTGTGGTGGCGATGGTTTTATATTACAAGTTTCTACAATTCGTTGCTTCGTGGACACTGTTATCATGTTCATGTGGATTTTTGCATAACATACGACGAGGAAAGAAAAAAAGTTTTTTTCTTCTTCTTTCAAAAAGGAAACTACTCATTTTCTCTCATCTTGCACCACCAAACGAACCCCACCGTCGTCGTCGTCGTCGTCGTGTTGTATGCTTATGCTTTCCTGCAAAAGTCATTATAACCCTGGCCATAACTACATAACACTTTTAAATGTGTAGAAATTCCGGGTGTGTGGATACCAACCAGTAGTGAAACTAGGCACTACCACTCCTCTTGTGTTCCACATGTAATCTTATGTGTATCCAATTCTCATCTCGTCCCAGTTCCTCTGTAATTTATTTCTATCTAGAGAAATATGAAGACACTTATATTTCCCATTGCACTCTTAACTTGCTTTGGCAGGCGGGTGGCGGGCGGGTGGTGTTGGCCGGACTGAGGAAACCGACGGGGAGGAGGAGGCTTATGTCCTTATAATTTTTATAACACGAGAGGAGCGAAACGGAGAAGAAGAAAAAAAAACATATACACTTCGACTCGGATTCTTTTTTTTTCTTCTTCTCACACACAGTTCATTCGGGAAGAGCTTAGAATGAAATTTAGTTTTGAAAAATGCGAAAAATAAATATTGCATTCCTTGACTTTTAAAAGAAAAGAATCTCATTTATTGTACCATACTACCCATGAAGCAGCAGCAGCTCTTATGTATATTTATGTGAAACAGCCTTCAGGGAAAGGAGAAGAAGAAGAAGAAGAAGAAGGGAAAAAAAGTTTGGATATAAGACTGTATGTATTTTTCTTTCTTTTTTTTCAAGAGGGATATATAACACACGACTAAAGCTTTGCATGTGAGGAGGATTATAGAAAAGTGGTGGTGGAAACATGTTTAATGCATGTCTCTATTTAGCGATGAGTACATGTGTCTACTCGAGTAAAAATATCTGCAGTTGCAATGTGATGAAATATGGGCATAGCTATAGAAAGAAAAAAAGAAAAAAAAAAAGATTGTTACCAGAATGAGAATTACAATTTTCTTTTTGCTTCAAAACGCTCTTGAAAATTACGGGAAACCGGGACAAAACAAGAGGCTGTTAAAAAAATTTCTGGAGAAATAATACATATAGTTGTTTTGGTATAATAATAATGCAAAGCAGAGAAAATTTTCTTCTTTTTTTATCTCTCTAATGAATACCCGTCGCTGCTGAACATTCTACCTGACCCAATTCCTTCACAACTTGTTTATATCCATCCCGACGGAAAACTAGCCACGGAAATCCAACCAGTGCGGGCAGAACGTGACTGGAGAAGAGAGAGAGAGAGAGAAAGGGGAAAAAATATGTGGAACCAGGACAGAATAAAAATGTTTCCATTTGAGCTATAAACATTTTCATTGTTTCTTTCTTCAAGACTGCTTTGCTCATTAATTACTTAGGAGGAATGAATTAAGCTTTTCCCCCTACCCTCCATCATCATGTTGTACAACACAACTACCATGCTACACAATCATATTGTGTAGGAGTTGGGTATAGTTTTTTTTCTCTTGGAGGATATATGTATACGTATATTATGTATTTTTCCCCTCCGAGTTTGTGGTGTTTTCTTTTCGTTTGTATTTATTTTTGTGAATCTCGTGAACTAATGGGATCCTCGTGTCATCCTACTGCTTTCTTTAATTTTCTTTTTCAAACATTAAACACATTAGCGTGTTTGCTGTGACTGCTGTGAATAAAAAAAGAAGAAAATCGGACGAGTGTGTGGGGTTCAGTTGGGAAATGATAATAAAAAGTAATAATATTCCAGGATTGTGTAGTGTAGCCGTCTGAACAACAAGCAAAAGCAAACCCGGCCGCCGACGCGCAAACATTCTTCGTTGACTTCACTTTTTTTTCTCTCCGTGAAATTAAACTTGTTAGGAAGAAAGAGAAACTTATTTGTGTGTTGTCGGTTTTGCTTTTCGCTTCTTCTTGTTTGCGCTGAAAATGTTTGCACG
>JAANSN010001174.1:0-37515 GCA_036850665.1 Dicranocentrus wangi | reverse complement strand
TTGTTAAAGTTGCGACGTGGTGTGATGTGATGATGTTGAGCGCTTTTTCTCTAAAAAGCAAGTTCATTCTGGGGGAAGCTGTATGCATCCAGAATAGGCAAATTCTTGTCAGCGTTATTTCATCTGTGAAGGGAAGGAATATGAGTTTATGAGATACCTATAATCTCAAAGGCAGAAAGATGCAGCATGTTACGAAGCTGCATCGTTTCTTCTGGTTTGAAAAACAACTGTCGTAGGTATTCCATCATCGTCACTTCACTGAAGTTTTATGTATAGGTAGCATGTAAAGTTTTTTTTGTAGTGTGGGGAATTTTACCAGTCAAATACATCCTTGCTTCCACGCAAAGTAGCAAAGGGAGTCGACGAGACAATCATTTTCTTTGGGGTTTTGTTGCAGAGCGTGCATGATGCATGCAACCAATTGAGAGAATATGAGCTTGTAACTTGAAAAAAATGTAGTGTACTTGGAAAAACGAGTTGAAATATAATCATCAACAAAGAAATTTTTTGACTGGTTCACTCAAATTTTCTGTTGTAATAATTTTACCGCATTGAACCCTTTAAGCAAGTACATCCTAAATTGTCTGCATAAATTACCTGTACATATATTTCTCTCCGTGGTTTGGCCTGCAATTGGTGGACACTCGGTGCAATATGCTTCCTTAATGTAGATTCAGGACGAAGTAGTCCAGGTGCATCCTACATACATGATTACAAAGAGATGATATGGCTTGCTTACTGTGTATTGGTTCATCCCTCCCTACATGACTGTTATATTGGATAGAAAAGGCACATGAATGTAACGTAATAATGGCAATTTTTTGGGGGAACACAAAAGGCATTTTATTTCCCACTGGCGTAATATGTAATTGAATAATTTTGTTTTGAAGGTTCATTTGAGGTGAAGGTTGGGTTTACAGAGTTTTGTTTGTGAGGAAAAGAGGATATTATCCTCTTTATGATAAAATGATGTCGAGAAAGAGAACCACTTTTAAAAGGATTGAAAGGCGGACGGGACGAGGATGATAATACGGCTTACTTTATGTATTTACTTGTAAAACCCTTTGTCTTTTTGGAGAAACAGAGAATATGCACACATCACATGTATTCGTATCTATAGTTAATGATAATCACAGAAAATGTGCGTGAGCTGTTCCTGTTCAGTAATTTTTAACTTGTTTACCAGCACTTTTTATCCTCGCCACGAAAATTTTGTGCTGAACGCCATGTTCAAAGTGTTCAAACAAAGCAAATGCATTAAAAACTAGAGTCTTGTCTGCACCCCAGAAACATTGTTCTTGAGCTTGGCTCGCTGTAATGAGTACAGTAATTGAATACTTTTTATAATAGCTTTCTTTCGCTCACAGAAAAAACTAAAACACTGCTAATAATCCAGTGCAAAGTGTAATGTAAAATGAGTTAATAATGTGGAACAATTAATAAAGGAAAAAATTGGGAAAAAAATCCCAGTGTACATGGGTTATGCATTAAAGTCTTGCAGGAGGGAGTGAGCACCGTGGAAAGAATAAAA
The DNA here is from genome assembly GCA_036850665.1 of Dicranocentrus wangi. Taxonomy (NCBI): domain Eukaryota; kingdom Metazoa; phylum Arthropoda; class Collembola; order Entomobryomorpha; family Entomobryidae; genus Dicranocentrus; species Dicranocentrus wangi. The sequence goes on along the minus strand of JAANSN010001174.1, from coordinate 35,984 downwards.
TAGGAAGATGGTTAGGAAAATAGTCATTAATCAATTGTCGACACTTTGTAAGACAGCTTAAGGCCTACAATGAATATATATAGGTATGGCTATATCTAGTTAGTGCAGCGAATGAGGAGACGTACGTTTATTGCTAGTTATATAAGGTAGAGTGCAAGAAAAGTTGCAATGTATGTCTAGGTTTATACCATGTAGCGGTTATGTTAGCTAATAAAATATATAAAAATGACGCTATTAGCTATTAACTAAACCGTCATTGAGCCGGTATTCTCCTCTTGTTGTATACTTATCGACTACAATGGCTTTTTCCTTTTTACACCGTGTGGTCGTTAGTCTTTCTCTTCGTCTTTCCATTTGAATAGGGCACAAGCTTTGTACAACGTGGGCTTCTTGTTTTTTGAGCATACCAGAGGAAATAAATGGAAGTAGTCTTATTATTTTTTCCATATGTACAAAGCAGACTATGCTTGGCATAGTTAGGAAGCTTAGTCGGAACTCGAGTGAAAAAAAGAATGACTTTATATACTTCCCAGCTATACATGTACCACTCTTGTGTATATCGCTGGGTATTCTTTTACTTTTTCTTACTTAAGAGTAAAAAAGGGAAAGAAAGATTGTTTGCTGCTGGTGGTGTGCTGACACCAAATAAATCAGTCTTCCAGCGTGTTGACTGTCTCATTTGTGACCTGAAATTGTGTCTCATCGTAACTTCTCCGTTGGTTTCGCTGTTGCTGTGTGGTTTTGTTTGCAACCCTACTTGATTATTTAACGAACCAGGCACATCCCATATTAGAGGTGGCTTACTTGAATGGTTTCTTGTGCAATGGGGTAAAACCTACATCATTCAATATAGGTATAGTATTGAGGTGATATAATATAATCCCACTGAAAGCCAGTAATGCCGGATCCATTCGCCGCCACCAACGTCAGTTAAAGATTGTAATGACTAGCGGACCATGAATCATGATATTTATTATGGTCATAGTTATATACCACTTTGGCAACTCCAACTCATTTTCAAGTACATACTTCATTTCTCTCTATAGGCTACTCTCAGACAAAATGGAAGTAATCCATTTAAATGGATATTGTGCATGCATACTCGTTCGTGAAACTGCCATAAAAACGACATTTTTATTTTTCTTCGAGTACATTTTGATTTCCCTTAGGTGGGGGCTGGTGTACCTATATGAATGGCTAATGTGGCACCTAACGATACTTTCTCAAATTGATACTTCTGAAAAAAATCAATAAGTTGTAGAGAAGCAATTAAATTTTCCCTGTTAATTAGTTGCGACCTCCTTTGTTTAAGATATTGTGAGTGATGAGTGGCTATATATGCATCTCATTTTCATATTGGTTTTTTACAGTTGCATCCTGTAATTAACAGACCCCTATGGGACAGAATGATTCATTGCACTTTTCGAGCAGAACAGGTGCAGATGCATTTCATAAATACTATATCCCTCCCTACTCCTTATGAAATGTAGGTAAACTGCATTTAGTTGTTGCTTTCAATGCTCTATCTATACACAGCATCATTATCAGCACCCGTTCATCAGATGGTCGTCAGTTAAGAAGTACAACTGCTATCTATCAGACTCACATGACATGTTTGAAGCGTCAAAGGGGCACTTTGTAATTTATGTTTTATTTGAACACGAAGAAAGCAGTTGCTCTTTCGCACTTAAAATACTGTTGAACTATTAAATTGCAATGTGCAATTACAGTAAATGCATAAATAAAATCCTCTATATTTCCCCCTTTTTCTTCATGTATTCGTAATTAGGGTTTGATACGTACCATAATGATATTGTATTCTTTAGGAAAAAAAAGTGGCAAAAGCACTAAAAAGTAGCAGGCATTCATCCCTCCTATATATGCAGCAAGTACACGAATCATTGAAGATTATGACTATGATGATATGAGGATCACGTTTTTATATACCCTCTTAATACAATACATTGGTGTTCCCACATATCACGCTAATTAGTCGCTAACACAGCGTAATGGGCGAGTTTCCACATGTAGGCTGTTTTAATGACAGAATGGTTTCACAGTAAAATGGTAATATTTATTTATGCTCGGCAATCTTCTATTTTATCAGATAAAAGGTGTGTGTGCTCTGCACTTGCGCCACGCTACCACTCACACTCATCAACTCTGCAGTCATAGTGCAGCAAACTCCACAGCAAATTAATAGAAACAATAAGAATACTCTTGTGTGGTGGTACTTGCAATTCACTCGAACACAATTTCAGTTTGCAATATTCTCAGCAAGAGAAAGGTGATCATGCAATAGTAAAACTTGGCTACGGACTGGGACAGGATTGAAGTTTGGTCGTGGTAGCAGAGCGGATGCATGTCGTACGCAATATAAAAGTAGAATTATGATTAAACTACGACGAGCATTATAAATACAAGCGTGTACACTACACGCTACAACAAGTGAGTTAAGTGCTCAAAAAATTGGTTACACATGTTAATTCTCATTTAAATGGAAACAAACGTTTGCATGCGAAAACAAAATGTAAACAGGGGATGCATAAAGGATACTCTTTTTTCTGTCGTTACAATAAGTTTGTTTTTGATCAGAGACGCAGACGTTGTGTGAGTGAGTAAGTAGGTTCTTTTTTTTTTCTTTTTGCTTAGTCGAGCCACGATACATCGTCTCGTAGTAGGTAGCTATCAAGATCAAAAACGATGATGATGATGATGATTAGGATAATTTTCATGATATGGTGCTCCCCTGTTAATTTGCTACGTTGTTATTATTATGCATGCATTGTTTGCTACGCGTATACAATTTGGTGAGTTACTTTGCCAAATACAATGTCAAATGAAATTGGAAACGAGAGGGAGACGAATAACACAAGAAAAAATTCTCATAAGGGATATTCTCCACACCATCATGGTTGCATGAGCGTTCTCTTTACAATCAGAGAAGAGGAGAAGCTTTTAGCAATTTTTTTCAACCCTAGATAATAATTGAATTGAGCTCGCGGCTTGCGGACATGCAAAAGCATGACAAAAAATTCACTTTTTTATTTGCATCCTCACAATTCCCATAAAATATAATGGCCTTCTGTTGAGAGAGAGAGAGGTATAGTCGACAGCTTTTTCTGTTGATGGTCTCCTATTATACATATTAGAGTAGAAGATAAAAAAGGATTTTCGTTAGAACAGGAGCTGAAAGCGGTTGCACAGTGAACATTTTTCGTGGTGCATATCGCATGTATAAAAATGTGTATGAAGCTTGGTGTGATGATGATGAGATTCAAGAGAATTGCTTTTTTCTCTATGGTACATACATAAATCTGCCGCTTGTACGCCACTGCCTCTGCATCATCGTGAATGTTTGTAAGAAAACGGACTTTACACAAAAGAGACGGATTGATATTACGCTGGCTTCGCGATGATAATGACTAATGACGATTATGATTACCGCAGTGATCAAGCTGAGTCTTCGTGCTAAGTGTAGAATTGGAATGTATACGTTTAGTGAAAACACTGTGAAGGCTAAATTGTCGAGTTGTTCTGTGTACATGATGGGATGCGATATGTGATGGCATCTCCGAGTGGTGTGTATACACGGGGTAAGCATATAATCTAAAATGGCGTAATATAACTCCTGGTAATTGGCATGTTGGAGTGAAGTTCGTAGGCATGACAAGAGGCATGCAATAACAATAGCTGAAGCTAAACTACAAGACCACTTCTTTTCATTCCTTTTTCCTCCGTTTGTGGCCCTCTCACTGTTTGTACTTTTACACTTGGCTGACATATAAATGGAATTGTGTGGAGATTCTAATAGATATCCCAGAGGAAATTGTATAACGCCTGGCCTGCATAATGGATGTAGGCAGGGGATGCGTGGTGCATATGTGTTGTACGGAGATCCAAGTATTTATGTATGTAAAACCGCACAAGCTTCCCAATTATGATGTTCTATGGGGATAAAGGTCTAAGCTGAGAGCCAACTGAGTGAGGTGGCAAGTGAGTTAACCAAAAACAGAAAAACCAAGACGGAGCACGTTAAGAAGCCGTCACTTTATTGTCCAACAACCAGCAGAATTTTTAAAGCAGTTAAAGCAAGCATATAACCGTAGCACTCACTCCTTTACTAGCAGACAACAAACACGGCACTTCATTCCACTCCAACTTTTTTTTGTGAAGTGAACGAAAAGTTTTTCGTTCGTAGTTTGCTGACTGAAGTAATAGTTCGCTCTCTAGTTTCTTCTCTTTTTTTCTCTCTCTCTCTCTCCCTCATCTTCCATGTCACAACTTTTTTTTACAAGATTGAAAGGAGTTAAAGGAAGAAAGAGTAATAATAACATTTGGAAAGGAGAATGAACAAGAAAAAAGACGAAATGGTGATGGTGGTGGTGGGGCTGGCGCAATGTTGACGATCATGGTTGTGGTAGTATTACTTGGTAATAATGATACTCGGGAGGTGAAGTGACATGTTAGCCTAATAATGCCCTCCTCGACCAAAAAAAAGAAGGATGTGAAGAAGAAAAGCACTCGTTACTTTAGTAAAGTAACTTTTTTCATATTTCTTCGCGATTAAGGGTAATGTTTATTTCATCTCATTTAGTCAAGTAATAATACGGATAAAGATGGATAAACATATTATGTAGGCAGGAACATAGGAATATGAAATAATGAAAAAAAAAGTTTGAATGTACTCATCGTCAGTGAAACTTTAATTTACAGTGCTTTTTAACATTCGCCGCACCGGATTGCATCACATCACACCGCCTTACCATTATTACTATCTTTGTAGTTCTGCATGTTTTTCTCATTCCCATCGCATGCTATTCATTTTAGAAAAGAAAAAATCTCGCAAATGATCCGCCTTGGGTTCTTGTTTTTTTTAACGGGGTGTACACTTTCAAAATGAATGTTTCAGATTTTGTGTTTGCACACACATGTTTATGACCCAAGTGGTAGGCTTTATGACTTAAATTGTAAGATAAATTGGCAACATCTCGTAAAAGATGGGATCTTTCGGATGTCTCGAAAATTATATTTGCTTTTATAGCCCTCGCCGATTTCCATCGTCGCCTTGTAACGCACAAGCATCCGTGCATTCCCGATACATCACATTATTCAATCTTTAAAGCATCCGGAATGATGGAATGCGATAGAAGAAAATATCCTATGCACCTTGCTAATGGTTTACATCATCATCGTTTTGTAAGCAGTCATGCATCTCACTCTCTACAATGCACCCATTCATTTCTCCTTATTTACCGCGATCCCCCCTGCTTGATACTCTGCTACATTTAATTTACTCGTACAATAACAGGTGCAGACCAGAGCTGTCTATAACTCCAGATGGGTATGCATCCCGGTTTAGTCAACCAACCTTCTCCGAACTCAGAGAAATTGGTTTTCACTTTCGTGGTAAAATTGTGTATGACGAGTTCGGGGAAGAATGTGCATGATATAAACGTACTTAGGTATAGATGTTTGGAGTTTGGGGCTACGTGAACTAAAATCCCCTTCGCTTATATGGATTTCTAAGATTCCTCCAACGGAAAAGAGCAATCCAGTGGCCAGTGACTACTCCACGTTCACACTTTCGTGCCTTTTGCCACCAGACCAGAAACACGATTAACATGACGCATCATCCTTTTGAAGACTCGTAAACAAGCAGAGCACATTAGAGTAAAATGCATTACTACCAATTTGTATCCCGTTTAAAACAAAGGGACACATTTTTATCGCTTCGTATTCTGTGCATGCCCACAGTTGAAAATTTATTACAAGTTGGATGACATACCATTTAGTACAATTATGTGAAATAAAAATGTGAGCAAAACGACATGACAGTTGAGACCGTCCTTAGGAGTGAGTAGAACAAAAAAAAGTTACAAGGGTGCTATTTCGCTATACCTTACTTATTTGACTAACTACATGTATATCACCGCAGTGTATATTTACAATCGTAATTGTAGCATGATGATTCTGGGAGATAATATAACGATGATAATATAATGGTACTTTATAAAAGTCATGAAAAATGCCTGTATTATTGTGGCATCAGTAAATGCCACTAGTGTAGACGGTAATAAAAAAGTAGCATTACTCCGCTCGCTCCACACACACACACCACCATCATCATCAGTACGGTTACTTATCGGCAATTTCGTGTTGATATTACACACTTTTGCAGTTTACCATCTTTATGAATGTGTACTGTGCATAGTTATTCCAATGATTGTTATTACTTGGTCCTGTACTCTATCGGGCTACTGCACAGTGAATTTTCTTGTGTTTCTATCAACCGTCCTCCTATATGAACTTGTTTCTGTTGAGGTTAGTTTACTACCATTGGGACTGGCTACATAATATTGCATTATTATTTTTGCATGAAGGCATACATACACAGAAATGCTTGTAGGTATTCACGAATTTATGCATATATACATGATAATGTGTGTGGTTGCTTATATTATGAGCTGAGTGTTTCGCCCGTTCAATGGAAGTCCTCCTTTTCAAATGAAACCGTATAAAAGGTTTGACTGTACAGGAAACATATATCCGTAGTGGTGCAGTATATGCATACGGCTAAAGTGCAATGTGCTAAAATGTCAGTAGTTGCCAATTTCCATTTCTATAATATTTCTCCCCGTTTTCAGTCTACACTAATGCAGTGTTATGTACCTACGACGAAAACTGTACGCGGAGGCTTTGTTGTCGACAGGCAGACGCAAACCAGGAGCGTTTGTTGAGTGTTGCGTTTTTAGAGAAGCATGTCATTAAGTGGGAGTTGTAGCGCTATGAAAATTTGTTGATAGAACGTTTTATATAATAGGTTTTACATAAAATACATTTACACAGTGTATGATTCCTTAGATATTTCGTGCGGATGAAGCATATAACTATAACACTCCCTGGCCTGATATACTTTCACAAAAGCCAAGAGCACAAATGAGTGTATGAAGTACAGTTTTCGTAAATGCTCAGCATGCATCCCCTTTTCAGCATACTCAAATAACTAGAAAAAAATGAACTGTAATCATGATTTTCCTGCCAAATTATGATTTTGCCCACTGCCACAATGACGTTTGGTACTGTACGCGATTTAATTTATGAATAATAAGTTTTAAGCTTAATTTGTGTAAGCAAACAAGCGGATTTTCCCCCAAAATTTGTTAGATCTACGCGTAAATACAAGAACCTGAGTGATTTTTTCATTCAATTTTGGAAAGTTTTGATTACTATAAAAACGGGACAATTGACTTTATTCCCCCATTTCATCAGTTTTTCACCTACAAAGGCAGAAAATGATCAACAACTCGTCGTAATAAAATGCAGAATATATAGGAATATATAGGTAGGTAAGATAGTAACACAAGTTGCGTATGTTTGGTGAAGACTACACATTTTGAACTAATACTTCGGCAAGTAATTGTCTTCTTGATTTGATTTATGATTGCCTCATGCAGCTTATTACTTCTAAACGCGGCAAGGTGCGACCTTTTTTGTACTGGTTGATGTCTGATTGTCGACAGTGATGATTGCGATCACTTTGGGATTTATTTATCATAGGTAGGGTGGTTTTTTAGGTTGCTGGTGATTTGCTTTCTGTCCTGTGTACTTCGAGAGAGGGATGTTAACGCTAAATGCTAATGCGAAGGTGGACTTACAGTCATGATCATCATGACGGTAATGATTTGGGATGAGAAGAAAATGGAAGTAACATTTTTTACCACGTTTTTTCGACATCATCATCAGTACACTCTGTATATTCATTTTAGTGAATAGCTCAATAATACCAGTTGGCGTTTCCCTCCAATGTGTAAAAAAACTCTGAATGTGCCCAAGTTGTGTATATGCATTAGCGTATTGAAGGCCCTCCTCAGGGTAAATTATATCCACATAAAAATATTATTTCTCCCATCATCAAAAACAGTTTTTATAGATCGTGTGCAGGTTTATTCTCCTTTGAAAAAAGAGAGAGGTGGCATGCACTTTTGAAGTTTTTCAGATGGCTATAAACAGGTCGTAAACTATTAAGAATTTGGATTCTAATGTGGAGTGCGTTGAGTTGTTTGCCAAAAGCTTAACCAAAATCTTTTCTCGTTTCCTTCAGATTTTATGTATGCGGTAGCCACAAGTAGTAAACAAGTTAACAGTGTTTTTCCTCACAAAAATCGTTTGAAACTCGAAACTTTTTTTTGCTTTTTGATGATAATCATATGTGATGGGTTGATGATGACTATAAAGAAAAAAGAGATCGTTGAGCTTTCCGTCCCTCCCTTGTTTGTTAGAATCCCACGTAAACGGCAATTATATTGAGACACAAAAAAGTACCAAAAAGTGTCGAACAAGTTGAACCGAGTGGAATGGATTTATCATTTCCTTTTGTGACGGAGAGAAGGTAGTACAAAGCAAAGAATGGATTGTCTTTTTTAGTTGAATCTCTGGTGGATCCTAAAGTCGCGTTGAAAGGTTGGCATTGACCAGCCTCAAGAAGTTGTCGTGTTGTTGATATATTGTTACAGCATTTGTGTCTACTCCTCTACTCACGGGTTAGCCAAGGTTTGGCTAGTGTGCATTTGAAGTAAGATGTAACTTCAAAATCCCGTACGGAGGGATACATACTGTAAAGGAGGGTGTTGTTGGTAGCAAAGCAAAGGGAAAGCCCATATCACAGGTTTTATATATGTAGTAATACTCTTTCCACTACTGTTATTTTTATTGTTCAAAACTTCACTGACTTTTGGTACGCTATCAGCAAGAGGAATAAAAGATGCAGAGAGTAGCGAGTACCAAGTGAGAAGGACGAGCTGAGCGAGTGCCGACTTGTAATCATAATAAAATGAGTATAATGTAGAGCAAAAGAAAAGTTGGAGTCAAGTCAGGTCTGAGTAAAGTGACAGGGTAAAAGACAAGTTGAAGCAGAAGCGAAGCCAACACGGTTACAGGAGAAGTCAAGAAGTGGGTATACAACACATAGCAAGAAAAATCTTGATTTCTTTTGGGTAAAATCTGTAACTAGGTATGTATATAAAGTCCACAAGGGACGACTGACTTTACAGAAACTCATAGTCTAAAAAATCTCATGCTTGCTTGCGCTATGAGAGATTCTTCTCAAATCTCTTAGTGAAAAATACTTGGGATCCTATAACCTCAACTTTGCCACACACCACTAGCTTTCTTTACTCAGCCAGGTTTACTTGCGGACAGACAATTTCGTTTATATAAATCGGAATATTGTTCTCCCCCATCACGTGTACCTTACGTATAGTACATCCTCTGAATTCTTCTTTTCTGCTGATGTTTCCTTCATCTTTCATCTTTTTTTATAAATGCGTGTGTCGTTCGTATCTGTACGGCACAAGCGTATTTCCAAAAGACTCTTCAAGTCAAAGGTTTCACAAAAAAGTACTTCCCTTTTTATAGTAGAGGAAATTTCAAGCCTCTCGTGCACCTTCCTTCTTAACCGTATCTTCAATCCCGGAATGCTTACGTGGAGCATATGGATTTTGAATTCACTTTCAAGTTCTCTTTTTATCTGGTAGCTTCTGCTTTGTACTTGTGCATTCATTATAAAAGGCTCTTGTGTAGAGTATGAAGTGAAAATGTATTTTAATATTTTCAGTATGTCACACACACGTAACGTGACGTCGTTTTTCCGAAGCATAATACTAACTATATGGAAAGCAATCGTTTGTTTAATTAGGTATCAATAACATCAAAACAAGGGTAGCCAGCGATGATAATGATGACTGACGATGACGCACGAGAATGAAGTTCATTGCATTGTACGCTACACCGAAGTACACTGTCTACAGAAGCTAGAAATATACATTTTCTTGTAAATAAAATGTTATGGATGTGGGCTAATCGGTTTTTATACTATAACCAGGAAAAGAGTACAAAGTACATTTATATGCGTCAAAAATTGGCATTTTTTCGGTATCCACTCTTACTTAGTTGTCCATTAATCTTCAGTTTTTTTTTGCAGAATGCGCCACTTTTTTCAATGAAGAATAAACAACAAGGGAAAGTTTTTTTCTTCTTATTATTACTCCGAATAAATTAGGAAAGCTCCTGAAAAAAGGCTTGTATTATACAAAAAATACGGGATTTAGGGTTACGGAGTGGTGGAAAGCTACTTTGGCTAAAATGTAAAAACATAAAAGATAAGAAATGATTTCAGTGTATTTTTTGTGAATGGCTCAAATGTAGTAATTCATGAGGTGCAAGCATGGAAGCATGAATCCGTGTGTGTGATATTTTGTAATGGTAGTGAATGCTCAAGGCGTGTGTACATCTGTTTAAATACCACGGATCAACTGCATAACATACACCACACGGTTCGAATTCTCTTAGAAATCCCCTACCTTGGCTCAGAACACTCGAGTTCACCATAACACTAAATATTCAAAACAGCAAATGCAAACGGTCGACTCCACTCTCTTAAAGAATGATGATGGGATGGTTTGAAAAATTTAGATTTTTTGATTTTTCTTAATCTCTTATATACGCCGTAATATATGAGTTCTGTACAGACGTAGATGATGCGAATATATCCCGAAAATGAATGTGTTTCTCTTTATTTTATGTATATATTTAGAAACACAAAGTTTCGAGTTTGGCATAGTTCCTAGGACATAAACGAGTCGTATTTTTCAGCTTGAAACATACGCAAAGAAAACATTAATGCAAAAGAGTTGGAAAGTGGTTATAAACATGAGGCAACAGGGAATGAGAATGTACACACATTTTTCTCTCCAAAGAGTTCATATAAACTGAAAAGTGTAGATGTTGGTCTGCTGGTGGCGTGTTATCGAAAAGAGGAAAAGTTTTCTGTTTTCCAAGTGAGAGCAAATGCCACCAGCTTTTCAGGCAGTTTACCAAGATGTGTCTTATTTGATGACTAGTGAACATTTCGCTACTGCTAGGTTGTGTATAAAGAAGGGAGCGCTTCTGAGATTACGCTTTTTCTGAAAACATCAAACATACCTACGCATGCCTACTCACACATTGCTCCGTTGGCAGCACGGATAAAAGCTTTTATAGCTGTACGATGTCGAATAACAACTTTTGATCTCCAAGTTTAAAACAATTTTTTGCCTTGTTGACTTTTAGCCTATCGTTCTTGATAAGATGTACTTAAGCAAGAAGGTTGATTTTCTCTTCTGAGAATGACTACTCACTCACTTTGCTCGTAAGCATAAGTATAATGTACGGTGACGGTGATCATTGATCATGATGACTTTGTAGGGTAAACGTTCCTCGTGTTTATGGTCTCCCACACACACACACACACAGTTAATGTTGTGAATAAAAAAGTGAGGTACGTAAGTAACATGGCACAAAATGTGGTTTACACACATATCAAAGCTAAGCATACAGCCATACTTGCTGCTAGTTGTGTGTATCTATGTGGTCTATTGTTCTTCCCTGTCGGCTTGTTCAAAATTTGATAGAGGGGTGAGTGAAAGAGGACATGCTAAATACTAATCAGCCGTTTGCACACACAGTTGAAACATGGCTATCGCATTAAATGATCATCTTTGATGTGATGGTAGAAAATTATTGGCCAGTTGTTTGTTCTTCAATGAGCATTGATTTTTTTCGGCATATTTGGTTAGAGGTGATTTGGTGTGATATGATGCTGACGGCAAGTGGCAATATGGCTCACTCAATCTCTTTCTCTCTCTAGGTGAATTTGTTTGTACAAGGGAGGTAAGCATGTATCAATAGATACGTACAACATGTGTACACACATTCACGTAATCAAGTGGAATGGAACAATGACAAGGATTCACCTCGATCATATCATCCTTTTTAAAATACAAGATTATCATTCCCCATTTCCCTTACCACACATTTGTTTCTGTTTTCAAACACTAAATTTCATACTGTTTTGGTATTCATTAAGTGCCGAATTAGGGATCGCTTCGCTTTTGGCTTTTGCACAGCTCTCATCTCTCTACCTTCCCGTTGAGCATCCTCGAACACAATCATCATCCCCTTTGATGACCGTGTTGGAGTTGGGTTGAGCTAGAGCACACGAACTACAATAGTGTAATTGTGCAGTGAATCATTTCGTGAATGCATAAAGATGAGATGAAAAGTTGGATGTGCAAATGTGTACCTAAGTAAAAAAAAATCTTGGGTTGTCGATTTGTACACGGTGACGACTGGGATGGTAAAGTGTTGGTATTGTGAAAACGAATAAAATTAGGTATCCCCTTTCCTTTCTTCCTTTTAGAATGAAACTTGCTACAATGTAGATACATTTAGAGTTGTATTGTAGAGCACAAAAAACAGATGTGTCTGCAAAGTTCGTTTCATTTTTAATGAAGACAATAGCGAGATGACTGAGCAAGATGCAAATTTAAACCATCTATACACAATTTACCTCCCTCAGCCTACCTTGATTTTTTTCTGGGATTGAATAGACCGAAAAGAGAGTAGAAGGGAATATGATTATTTCTGTGGGCTTGAATCTGAATGGCATATTATAATCATGATGTTAGCCTGTTTTCTTTACGGATATTGACTAAAAGCATCAGGAGATTGTTTACATCGAATGACTTTTAGGAAAAAGAAAAGCCGACAAGGTAATTTACTCTTTTGAATGCGTTTTGCTAAGCTAGCTTTTCAAATGGTTATCCACATTACGTATACGTAACGTAACTTATATATATGCATACAAAGTCGAAAGCGAGATGAACGCAATCCTAATGCATGATACAAAGGGAATAGCCCATAAAAGTAAAATTGGACCTGATGCCGCTCATCGCTCTATCCACTGCTGCTGTTTGTTTCTAATATATTGATCGATGCGTTCGTGCCATGCTGCTTATTGCGTGTCATGTTAGGTTCGTTGATTCGGTTTTCGTTCCAGAGAAGCTGGTACGAGGAATAGGAATGATATTATAGATGATAGGGTGAAACACTGTGTGGCCTGTGCTCTCGAGTTTTACCAAATATAAAACCCTGATATGTGCTCATTGAGTGGATAAACTACGCGGATGTGGCTTTTCACCCTTTATTACGTGGTTTTCGGTATAACATCGTTGGTCGTTTTTGGTGAAAAGGAATCCTATGATGGTTTCCCGTCTCACAATCGGTTCCCATTCGTGAAATGTTGCTTTGCGAGATTCTAGGGACTAAAATACCTCAAACAGATCGAAAACATTTTGGGTACCCAAGTATATAAACTATGTGTTGTTCTCACAAAACTAATAGTTTAACTTTTTTATGGGCTCATCGTCGCTTATTCAGAACAAATTGAAGGAGGAAGCTGCACTGTGTTGTGCTTCGACTTTATATTCATTATTATAGTGTCTCGTATCATACACCACGAATATAATGAGAAATGATGAAACTATGTAGCCACTCATCCGGCAAAACCTTCAGAGATTATTTCGATTACGACAGCCTCATCTCGTAGCACACGGCAAGTTCAAGATTTCCATTTTAACTCGCTTTTCCTCTCCATCATCGCATCCCAGCCAATCCAAGATATCTTGCTGTGCTATCGGGCTAAACAGCGTAAATTGAGATGCGGCTCTCTTTGTTCCACTGGAATGGAGCTAGCTGGTCCCTATTATCATCATTGTATCCTTTGTATTATTTTACACGCGGAATGTTTGCTTCAGATGCGGTTCAGATACACTTTTCTCAATCTCTACATAACGTCACGATGCACATCCTCAGCTTGACTGACCAGTGCAGTGAGTCGGAGTCGCGTTTGGGCATGACTACTACCGAAAGAATGTATATTTATATTACAGATTATACATGCGATATTCATTCTTTTCCAAAAATAATACTTGTCCTCTCTGAAGGCATATTGTGTAATGGGTTTGTAAAAATGTGTTCGTGTCATCATGCATGCTCAAGTTTGGAATTGAACTGCAAATATATGCAAATTTCTAATCTACTGGAATAATGACTAAACTGAATGATAATCCTCACTGGAAAAATCTCTTTTCAGCTGCCCTCTCCCCTTGCATAGGACATAACACATGTTAACTTTCTTGGCTTCGTGTATTATTATCATGCAAATGCACTCGGAGTAAAAATGAAATCCTGACAGTAACGTGACAAGTTTGTCAGTGTAAAACATTGTGAATACCATTTCTCCAAGTGATTTGACAACCCACTCATTCAGGATGGGTTATTTTGGCCGCGGCGTGACGCGTTTTTCTAGTTTATTTCTATCTAGTAATCAGGGAAAATGTAAGTGTAATAGAAAGTTTGCTGTAAAAATCTACAACATTTTTTTTGCAGATTATCTACTTTATTTTATAATGCAGTTTGGTTATCTTCCCTCCAAAAAATGCTCCGATATAATCAAATTATTCTTATCGAAACGTCGCGTTCGGGACGTGAATACAATATGATTGTAATCGTAAATAGACTTTAGAAACACAATATAGGTATATGTTTATGTATACACACGTTACATGCCATCATCAAAAGTGATGAGTTCACTCGGAGGAGGTTTACTTACACTCCCTCATACGTTTTTACGTACCATCCTATCTGCTGTACTGACTGGGTTTCATCTCAAAAAAATATTTGTGCCTTTCCACTTCCACTCATCTCTCTTCACTTTTGTGCTTAACTCCCTCCGGTTTTTATATATGTTGGCAAGTGTTGAAGGAAACTCAAGTAAATCAGAGAGTGAATTGAATCTCTTTAAAAACTCTTTTGACACTTCATTGCCCTTTCTTGAGTGTGGCGTAAGCGGATATAAGCTGCTTGATGTTTGGGGAGGGGAAAATAGAAATTAGCCTTTCTTGCCTTATTCATGTTCCATGAATCCTTGCTTTAGAGTTAATGCCATGGAGTGCGGACTCCATGAATTCGGAGAAGAAATAACGATCCCTTTCTCCGAACCAGCAATACTACTAGATTGCACGCTTCGAAACTAAACTGCTGGGGGAAGTGAAAAGCGAGGAGCAAGCTCAAAATGTTACTCTCTTGACAAAAACAACTAGAATAGCTGTAATGTACGGCTATGCGGAAGGCTCTCGGTAAAAGATGGAGAGATTGAGAGGTGAAGCTGCAATTTATTGCCACTATTCCGGAGTACTCGGGCGGGACTTGCCTTAAAATGTAGTGTATGAAAAAGAGGATATTGCTTTGCAGATTGGAAAGCTTATACAAATCCTTTTTTCATCATGTCTCATTGCCTACCTATATAGTGTTATATAATATTTCGCTGTGTTGTTATAATTCTCAGATATTTTTAAAAGAGACTCTGATACAGTGAAACTAAACCTGGGTTACCGCCACGGACGGAATTCTGAACGCTCGTAAATTGTTTATCGTTTCCCATCATAACTATGATGATGATGATGAGTCATTACAAGACAAGGTTGTAAATCTAATAATATTGTTTTCTGAACCAATAATACACATTCCTCACTCACTCGCTCAGTCAGTGTCAGACCCAACCATCACTGTGGATCATTGATTTCTAATTTGTAATCCACAATAATTTTCAACTGGATTTATGCATACCAGTAATTCCAAAAGTACACAATGAGACCATTTATACATGCCTGGGTTATGCTATGCTCACCCCGTTACATTTTACACTCTAATGGAGTCCACACATACGCAAATGAATAATAAAATGTGTTTCTTACATTATGCATGTGAGTGTAATCATGTGTGTATAGGAACATTTCAAAGTGAAATGAAAAATGTTGACGCGCTATACATTATACAAATATCTACGTACATAACTGCCGACATATACGACTCTTTATACGGCAACGCTTTCTTGGTGGTAATGGTGTTTATACTCTCGGTACTTGTCTGCAATTGAAATAGCGGTAATACCACTACTAATGATATTATGCATAATACATTTACACAAGAAACGCGTTAATGCTAATAAGCATAGAATTACAGGACCATTTGTCATTTGAAAACGCAATTCACCATGAATAATCTAGTAGTAAAGTAGTGCCGTGTTGTTGAGATGGTTGAAGGCAATAAAACGTCAGGGTTGCTTGCAACTTTAAAAAACGATGCGATCGTGGAAACTGAACTGTGAGGAAGCTTTTTCTTGTCTCTTTTTATTCTATCTTTTACTCGTGGAATGGATTATTCTCTGCGGTCCGTCTTACTCGTGATGTGCACACATGGATAAGCAGAGCGGAGCCGATTGTGAGGCTTTTTTAAAGGATGCGGATGCTTAGGACATGGGGAAGGATTTGGGATAATAAATGATCCATTCTGTTCAAAGTTGGCTGTCGGTATTTTGAAAATCTTAACTGCTCCTCATTACTTGCTCAAGTAAAAATAGTGGATTTAGCATTACAACATTTTTCTTTTTCATCAAGGATCAATTGAAATGTAGTTGGACTAATAATAACCGAAATTTGTGTTGAGTCCAACACGCTTTGTTTTTATTCGGCGCTGCCCTTGTCTGTAGCCTCAACTTCATAATATGTATATGTGTAGCAGTTCATTTGTTCCAGGTATATGACTCAAAACATGTAAAAAAAAACGTGAAACATCTCGTATGCAGGATCAACTGATAAGAAGTTTTACGCGTAGCGTTGTTGTTGCTTCATACGGAAAATCTACGGCATTCAAATACCTAATCAATTGATTTGAAACCCCTCTTTTGTCCTTTCTTCAAACATCCCATTTCACAGATTTTTTTCCTCTTTTGCTATGTGAGTGAGGTAGTCGTCTGACATGTGGTTTATCTTTATTATTATGAATCCACTGTTTAGCTGCAAAACTTCAATTGCTAAACTTGTTGGTTGGGATTCGGTTCGAATTGCTATTACTCCGTTGAACTGAGCATCCCCATCCCATCATCCTCCTCTTGTCTGATTATACTTGTATTGGGTTGGAATAATGGGATTTCAAGTGAAGTGGGCGTCACATCAACAACAGAAGAAGCACTAAACATCCCTAATGGATTGGTGCGCAGGATGTCTCTTGGCTTGACATGCCGCACTTACAACAAAGTTGACAATGATCCTTTAACAACCGTCAGCTTACTTGGAGTAAGAGTACGCGGCCATAAAGACAGAATATTGGACTATTGTATTCCTTTTTCGTTCCGGGTCGGAGTTCTCTAATGTGGAACTGAAGCATCATACTGTGGAGGCACGTAATATTCGAAAAACGTTGCATACATCACTACGTCGTTACAAAATGTTCATAGCTCATATATATGTAAATGAAAAACGAGCGTATCTGAGGGGAGACCTTTGATAACTATCTATTTTGTATTGCTCTTGGAGTTAGTGGTACCTGAAGACACATCAAGCGCATTATGGCATCGTTATGAACTCAGAAAAGAGGGTTTACATTCTTCAATGTGTGCATGCATGGTCTTACGATGGACAGTCCATTTACTTTTTCATACTTATCTAAAAAAAAAGAAGGTTTTGAGAGGAAAGTGCTTTATTTGAAAGGGTAACACTGAAATTGGATACTGCAGCTGGATATAGACGAGTGTGCTTTGCTTTGTTTGTTGGTTGTTGTTTTAACGTTGCGCTGCTTCAATTTTTAAATAAAATATGAAACTTTGTATTATATGATTTACACGAATATGCTGTGAACTTTTGCTGTCTTGACGGACCATTCTTGATAGATTATTGTCTTTTGTGATGTTACAGGAAGCAGTTGACCTGGACATCTTGAAGCGGTAACCCAGATTTCTCGCTGAAGGCCATGCTTCCTACGGGATAATTAGTGTTTGCACCGCCTTAGCCCCAACGTGAATTTATCATCATGACGGCGAAACGCAATAAACCCTGATATAGACATTCCAGTGTTCAGTCAGAATGTAACCCGCAAAGATAGTGCCGTATCTGCATAAGTGCTTTAGAACTACTGAAGAAAGGAAGGGATAAATATATCCTGCCTTTCGCCCTAATATTATCTTGTGAAGCCAAAAATTTTCTCATTGACGAGGATATCAGAAGCATTGCAGATTTCCAAAGATTCATTGGGGGATGACCGCAAGGCAAGACGCCATGTGAATGGGACTTGCCAATGAATGAGGTCGGTGGTTCTGAGAGCGGCACAGGCCTGAGGGCCATAAAGTCGAGCCGCAGTTCAGATGCCAACTTTGAATACGACGATAGTGAATGGGATGTCGGGATTGGAAATCTCATCATAGATCTAGACGCAGATATAGAAAAGAATAACGAAGCTAACCGAAATAATAATAATAGTAGTAATACAAGTAACTTATCTTCCGGAACCGGAGCTCTGACAGGAAGTTCTTCTTCAAGTAGTAGTACCTCAAACACGGGATCAAGTAATCCGCAAATGCATATCCCATTGACATCCTCATCAGGAAATAACAGCAACAATAGCAGCAATAACGGGAGTGGGGGCAACACCAAGAGTGGAAAATCGTCTGGAGGAAGCAGTAACAATAACAGTTCCTTATCGAAAGGCTCAAACAACAGCTCATCTTCAGCCGACCTTAGCAGCGCCATGGAACACTCTGCCGTGGTCGACAAGGGGCTCAAGATGAAGATAAAAAGGACGAAAACTGGGACGAAAAGCGGAGCCGATGCGAAGCACGAGATTGTAAAGAATGATGTTGTCGGCTCCTCAAATGGGACCTCAGGTGGAGGCTCCTCGGGCAGTAATAGTGGTGGCTACTCCACCAACAATAAATCCATATCGGACTCAATTTCCTCGAAAAATTCCCATTCCTCACATAAGGATAAAGATAAGCTGTTGATAAAAGATGGTTTATTACACGACAATTCACACGATAGTGGCAGTATTAACAATGCTACGCCTGGGAACGCCAAGCAAGACTCCAGCCAAGGAGACCACGGGGGCAAAGTGAAAACGCCGAGGAAGGGATCCACAAAGGAGAAAAAAGTGAAAAATAATAGCACGACTGTAGGGACTAGTGGCAATAGCAAGAAAGATGAGAAAAACACAGATTCGAAAAGTTTGTCAAATAGCAACAGTGGCAGTAGTTCTTCCGGGTCCAGTGGGACTCATGCCAAAGATAATAAAGAGTTTTTCAGCACAACTGTGAATCTAAATGTGCCCAATGTGATTCCAAATTCGAGTTCTTCAGCTTTTGTAAAAACAACGGCGACGATCAAGGTACCGACTGCGCCTTCCAGCAGCGCTGCGTCTGTTCTCTCTTCCAGTGGCTCAGGCCTACACAATGTTCATTCTTCCGGAGACACTTCATCATCTAGTTCAAATAGTAGGTCACAGAGTTTGTCATCGACCAATAATTCAGCGAGTAATAGCAGTAATACTCCGTGGTGTACTGTTTCCCCGAGTAAAGGAGCGGACAGGGGACGCCTTTCACCTTCTGTGGCTAACCTGAACAATTCTACAGAAAAAACGTCTGGAAATTCTTACAACAAGAAAGCCAGAGTGTTTGCAGCATCAGATAAGGTATGCTCCCGGTTTATATGTACCATAAAAAATTTATGTTCGCTCGCGACCATTTGTTTTCATACAAACACAGTTACGTCACGCTAAAGAATCAATGGAACGTCTTTAGTCTTTGTTAATTGCTCATACATACACATATTTTGGTAGCCAATTTATTGTGCAACTTTTCTTTCATCATTATTATCATTTTCACTTTATCACAGCGTGATAGGATCCATGCTACTTTGCTACTTCATTCAATTTGAGCAAATCTTACAATATAATACCTCAAAGCATATTATTCACTATGCCATTTGTTTTGTAAAACCTATATACTATTGTACTGAATGCTCTGTGCTGCAGTGATAAATGACAATTGCTCTCCTATCCCAAAATTCTTTAGGAGTGCTTACTTGAAATCTGAGAATTAGCAGACATTATTGGCATGAAGCAAACTACTTCTTCGAACTAATAGGTCTATATAGTATAGTAATATTTCGAATGAGGAGGGTTTGATTTTTTGCCCGTAATTAAGATACCCCCATTTATATCACTTTCGCATTTTCGCCATTCAGTACAGAAGAATGGATGTTAATAAGAATTTGACAAGTAGACTACAACCGGTGCCAAATTCGGCTCCATTGGTCCCGTTTGCGTTACCGAGAAGTAATACGTTGTGCTTTAGTGGATTGACATTGACACAACCTTGTTGAAAAACTTATACGTTTCGTAGGTTTGCTGTAAGGCATGAATTATTAACCGTGATAAATTGTTTTTTACATAAAAAGAAGTCGCTCAAAATCGTGTACGACAGTGCAAAACTGTGTTTTATTTTTCCGTTTCCACTTTTGAATTTATTGCGTTTATCTAATGGGTCGACGTGGAAGACGACGTAAGCGACAAAGTTGTCAAAAAATATCTACTACGACTGCTGCTACTCCCGTAGTAGAAATTATAAATGACAAACTTCCACCTCAGGAGGATGAAACAAAAGATGTACACCACAGATATACATTCCTAACTAACACGAAGTTAATTACCGCGTTGTGTTTGTATGAAATGTAAAGAAAAATGTTAATTTTATTAACCGTAATAAATTGCAATATTTCAGTTGGGATCTACTCAAGATGACACTTCGTCGGGGTCTCACGGAGGTTCCTCTGGTTCTTCATATCGTAATCCAGGAGTGCTAAGTATTAACTCCACACCAACTGATCTCAGTACTAGCTCTTCCAGTTTCATGCAAGGTACAATACCATACATCTAACTACAATATATGTATCTGAAGGGTTTATTTGCATATGTTCACCAGTTCAACGTATTAATTACTTTCCATAGGGTTGCCTTCATCTCAGCCTGGTAGCAGCGGAAGTAGTTTTGGTTCAACGAAAGAGACTGGTAAAGGTGGCCGAAGCACTGCATCAACCACACCGACAACCCCAACCACGCAAGATGTCTGTGTAGGCACAAGTGTGGGAACAGTAACTGAACCCGACTGCTTGGGACCTTGTGAACCCGGAACTTCAGTAACACTAGAAGGAATAGTCTGGCATGAGACAGAAAGTGGTAAGAAAAATATCTTAAGATAAGATACTGCATGCACAACAATGCGTATATAGAAATGTTTGCTTTATCTTGAGGTGTGTATTAAATTCGAAACCTTAATTCTGTTCCGTAGGTGTGCTAGTCGTTAATGTCACCTGGAGAGGAAAGACGTACGTTGGCACTCTTATAGATCTGTACAAAGAATGACTGGGCGCCACCTCGATTCTGTGATTCACCTACAAGTGATTTGGAAATGAGGACTCCGAAAAATCGAGGCAAGAGGGGTAGAGCGCAAACAGCAACGCCCGTTAATGAGCCAGTGGTGGCAGACACCAGATCAGCAAATGCAAAGCTTCGTAATGGGGCGAAAGGAAGGCGGGGCAGTAACAATGCCGCCACGGCATTCGTTGCTCCAGCCAGTCCTGTGAAACCAGACCCGTGGCCGAAACGAAAGACAAGAGGTAGTGAGAATGAAAGTCAGGAGGATGTCAATCCAAAGAACGCGAAGAGACCTAAAGTCTCGAAGGATGGTGACCGCAAAGACCGACGCTCCAACAGCCCTGCACTGTTGCTCCAGCCAGTCCTGTGAAACCAGACCCGTGGCCGAAACGAAAGACAAGAGGTAGTGAGAATGAAAGTCAGGAGGATGTCAATCCAAAGAACGCGAAGAGACCTAAAGTCTCAAAGGATAGTGACCGCAAAGACCGACGCTCCAACAGCCCTGCACCTGAGAACGAAAAATCAGGTCCTTCATCCCCTCAACTGATTGAATGTCCCGAACCGAATTGCTCGAAGAAGTATAAACATATAAACGGACTGAGATATCATCAATCACATGCACACACAAATAATTTTGTTGCGGCGGAAGATTCCGATTCCAACATGTCTACAGCCAGTAATACGAACGTGTCTGCGCCTACTGATCCAGCTAATTCGACAAGTACCGAGTCTGGTGTGGAACCAATGGTTGTGGACAGCGGACCTGAGGTGACAGACAGTACAACAGCGAATACTACCACCAGTTCTGCCCCCAGTTCCCTTGCAGATGATACATTATCTGCGCCTCCAACACCCGGAAAGAAGTCAAGTAGTACACCGCCCGCTGCATCGAAAGGTGATGATAAGGTGTATGACTTATCTACAGACAGTGATCTGAATCCTAGTAAAGATATAGCGTCACAGAATACAGACACCAGCACAGAGCCTTATGGCAAATCCCTCAAAGGAGTTCCTCCTAAATCACAGACTTCAAAGGAAGCTAGCAATGCATCCAATGATCAAGACGCAAAATTAACTCCAGAAAATTTAAGCAAGGATGCGGTGGTATCAACCGCATCAACGTCAACGACTCCAACAACTCCGACAACCACCATTACACCAAGAACCCCAATCTTGACAGTGCCCGTTGTGCCATACATGTCATTACAAAGTAGAAATTTGGCGCACGGACATGGACATTTGGTGAATGTGCCTCGTGTTGAAACAAGTCATAATTCACGAGAGCCTGAGAATAATTCAATGAAAAATTCGGGAAATCAATCGCTCTCCACAACGAAGAATGCCCCTTGGCAGCCGCACGCTCATACTCAGTCTCAATCTGGGCTTTCCAGTCACGGCTCGCATGTCATGAATACTTCACCTCCCTCGAGTATAACTGTCCCCCTTAATATTCCTATGAATATTCCAGAGAAACTTGGAGGTATGAAGGATAAAGACAAGCATGGCATGGCTGATCAGCCTCCGTCGAAGAAAAACAAGCACAAGAAGAAGAGCAAAGACAAGGACAAGGAGCGCGATGGAAAATCAAAAAGTGGTGACAAGGATAAGATGGACAGCAACAAAAATTTAGGAATGTCTTTGTCTGGCGCATCCGATTACAGTAGGTCATCAGGACTATTTCATAATTCTAACCTCGGACCTGACGCCTTAGGAAATAGGTCGAAGGATGTGAGCAGCGATGATAATGATTCAACTCGGAAAAACTCAGTAGAAAACAGAGAAGATCCACAAAGTCCGGCGTATTCAGATATTTCTGATGCAAATGATTCTGGGCCAGATACCGAGCTAAATGTTGGAAGTGTGGCTGGAAGTGTTGGAATGAAAGATAATTGTAAGGGATTGGTTATCCCTGGAGAAATAAGTAAGAAAGATCCCATAAGCGTTGCAGCAGGAGGTCCTGGAGGTGGGCCACCATTATCATTCTTCAATCATAGCTTTTACTCGCCATACCTCGACACGCCAAGTAACCCCCCAAATTCGGCCCCTCGTCAACCAAAAGATGTCCCTGTAGTTGAAGAACCTGAGAAAAATCGTGTTGGACCAAAGCATCCTCCTCCAAACATCCCCCAACTCCCTCCAAATCCGCCTCCACCATCCACGTCAGTGGGCAATGAAGAAGCGAGAAGATCTCCCAAAATGGATTTCCATTCCAAGTTTCCTTTTCCAAATTACTTTTCGTATCCTTATTCCGGTTTCCATTATGATCACCCTTCATACGGCAACCCGGGTCTGGTTCCTCCTGAGAATTCTTTCAATCCTGGTGGTCCTCCTGGGAGAATGTTTGCCGGTATGGAAGATAGGGATAAAGAAGGTGGCTCTCATTCTGATCAGAGAGACCAGCGACATGGGAATCAGTCCAAAGGTGGGAAGGAGAGACAGGCCGCAGTAGCTGCGGACAAAGAAGAGATTCCCGGGGTTGTACAAATTAAGCAAGAACCCATTGAAAGGGAAGATCGAAGAATGAAAGAGAGACCTCAGTCGTCCGCGATTTCTATGAATGTCAATGAAGACAAAAATGTCGAAATAAAATCCGAGTTCGGAGCAGATCATCCTCCCGAACCCAAGTTAATGCCGTCTTACATGAGTAACAGTAACAAGCATATGTCGAAAGATCATAAGCGCGACGATAGACACGACCGGGAACGACGACACGAAAACAAGGATGTCGACGGGAAACCCGAAATTGTCAAGCCTGGGCGGCATTCGTCTTCAAACAGTGAGAAAAATTCTAGTAAAGTAGCCGCTGAGGAGTCTGAAAAGGAAAGAAAGGATGAAGGTGCAAAACCAACAATGGAAACTACCGGCCCACCTCCGCCACCCACTGCCAGTGCTTACTACATACCTCAAAGCTATTTACCCGGTAACCCATTTGGGCTGCCTTTTGACCCTAGCCACCCCTTGTACAGACAAGTGTTAGTACCTGGACCATATCCAGCTTCACCTTATATGCACCCTGGATCAATGGCACGCTTCCCTTCCACCGGAGGACCAACACCTCTTCCTGAAGATTTATCGCGACCAAATCCTTCAGGACCAGGAAATCCGTCAAAGGCGCTAGATATCTTGCAGCATCACGCGGCTCAATACTACAGTGCCCACAAAATTCATGAACTTCAGGAACGAGCACTGAAATCACCCAACCCCCAAGTTTCTGCTGCTCAACGTGAACGAGATAGCTCTGTGGCAGGACCAGGAGGTCCCAACTTATCAACCACACCATCTTCCCCGGGAGGACATCCGCTAGGTGGACCAGGTGTTGGTGTTAACCACCCAATTGGAGGGCGAAGCAGTGTTGGTAGTACAAGTGGTGGCAGTGGAATGCCAAAACCCGCAGATCTTTCTAAGGACGCAAAACCTACAATCGGACCAGGTGGATCAATTATACCTGGCGGACCAAACAGTGATAACGTGCGAACGCCTCCCCCAACACAGCACCATGTTCATAGTCATACACATCATCACACGCATGTTGGCATCGGATACCCCATCATTCCGACAGTGCCGCCTCAATATTCTCCTCATTATGGAGGTAATTCGAAGGAAAGCAATTATACTTTCACGAGATCCTAAAGTGCTCAGCTGTCCTAAGCAGTTGATGCGGACTCATGTGAACTAATATTTGCTCTACCTTTTGTGCACTTCCAGTGTTGGCTACGCCTCCGGCAGCACCTTCCGTGATCCCTCCATTCCCATCACAGAAGCCAAACTAATCTACTTTTCAATCACGACAACCGCGACTCGAGCAATTCTGATGATGAAAATGGATTTCATTTTTTCAAAAATGATGTACAAACAAAATGTGAGAAAGGATTATTTTTAGGGCTATCGACTGATGAGACGTGTAATAAATTATCGATAAAAACCAATCCACGAGAATGAATGGTCAGGTTTGGTGATCAATGTTATGGATCTGTATGTATATTGTATTATTCCGAGAGAGCGTGTAATATACTGGAGGAAATACTGATTTATGAAAAAAAAATATTTAAATGTTTGTGCAGGTATGTGCAAGATCAAATGTGTAGTCGATTTTTAGCAGTTTTAAAAATTTATCGTTACTTACAATTATTACATAGTAAATTACTATATATATATGTAGTGATGTTTGGGTAGTGAGTGTTAGTCAAGTAAAAGCCGTTTTGAACGATTATGTGAAATCAATGAAATTTGAAAATCAGCCAGAAACTCATGTAAATTACTCCATATTAAAATGAAATAATATAGCTCATCAGTAGATAGTGCATTATACCATTTGGGGCGAAAATCATCTTCACTCCTGCGCTTATTATATAACATGTATCAAAATAGACCATTCAACCGTATTACGCTAAAACAAAAAAAAAGAAGCATTGGAGAAGTCGTCTTCTTCGAAGGAGTTCAATGGGCTTTTCATTCATTTTATATGTACTTTGTTCACCTGTTGTTGTTAGTCATTATTTAATTGAATTTTTATATATTGCATCGTATATCAATGATATATATGAAAAAACGTATGAAGAAAAAAAATAAACTCCATAATATTATAATTAATTTCACAACCGTCTCGTCTCGTCACCTCTTTCGCTTCCACTGTCGCTTCTGAAATCATACTATCTATTCATATTTAGAACTTCAGACATCCAACACGGTCCATTGTGGATATTATTAGGTATGTTGATTATCTAATTGAAATGGGAGGAGCTTGTCTACACCGTGTCATACGTAATAAAGTTGATAAATAACGGATGCAGTTTCCGACGCCATGCGCCAGCGTAATTTCTTATGAATCTAAAATCTAGAGCACCTTTTGCGACCAGGGAGCATATAGTTTCACCTCTTCTTCAGTGGGCAGCACCCACACATAACCACCCACAGCTCATAACTTACTCCAGCCAGGCAGTCAGATAGAGAAAGTTTGTAAAAATTGTCATCCGAATCCTTTACATCCTGTAAGTAATGATGTGTAGAATTCCGATACTCTTGGAAAACTTGAAGCACCCGCATGCATAGGTAGGTACACACATTATTATTCCAAGGGCCAAATCCCAGTCAGCCTGAAATGCTTTCCAAAGGGAATGAAGAGACACACACGAGCGAACGACACGATTTACGTATGAAAATACTGGAGTCGCGTCGCAGTTGGAGTGCCATTGTCCCACTCGCATCTCACTTGTCCCCTTCCAGACCGGCGGTGCGGTTGGGAGTTGGGAGAGTAAATATTATGGATTTCATGGATTTGGTATGAGGCAACAAAAACAAATGCAAATACGGAAAAGGTATTTTAGCTGCTGCGCTTCAAACACATTTTTTGTGGAAACAAGCTCACCAAGTTTGGAGCGTATCAAAAGCTAACATTAAAAGTACGTGCAAATAATGTGTATTAGTCTACCCTTCACAAAGTTTTAAAAACGCATGGCCAAGGTGAGTGTTGGGAATTGCACACAACTTCTTCTTGGCTAATTTTTTTTCCAGACCGGCGGTGCGGTTGGGAGTTGGGAGAGTAAATATTATGGATTTCATGGATTTGGTATGAGGCAACAAAAACAAATGCAAATACGGAAAGGTATTTTATCTGCGCTTCAAACACATTTTTTGTGGAAACAAGCTCACCAAGTTTTGAGGGTATCAAAAGCTAGCATTAAAAGTACGTGCAAATAATGTGTAGTAGTGTTTAGTCTACCCTTCACAAAGTTTTAAAAACGCATGGCCAAAGTGAGTGTTGGAAATTGCACACAACTTCTTCTTGGCTATTTTTTTAAATATTAATTTAATTGTATTTTGTCAAATAGGAAGGCTAATTTTTCCCTTTAAAACGTTTATAGGGATTCCAAGCTTACTGTACCACTGTATCTCGGAATTAGAAAATGGAAGGGAAACCGTCTGCATTTGAGCTTATAAGTAGATGTTAGAATTTAATACATTTGCACTGCGGTAAGTATAAGTAAAAAGCTTGTTATATCTAAAATTGAAATTTACAATTATAATTATACCATGCTTTAATTTTCATTAAGCAAATGCAAATAATGTTTGATTCAATTTCAAGTAAGGAGTAACACGACATTGAACGATGGACGATGACAATGATGCCAATCCGGATAGAAACTTGCCACCCGAAGAAGACGTAAGTGGTGTATATAACGCCAAGGATTAAGCATTTAAAGTATATAAGAAATTGAAGGAGGGATTGATAATTTCGTAATGTTGTGTCAAATACCAGGGTGGACTACGGAGGAATCAGGTGCTAATATTTGGCGTGGTCTTATTGGGCATTCTTGCAATATGTTTAGCGGTTTCAATGCCTAGTGACTTGGAATTTACGGATGCTGAGCTCCCAACCAGTACTGGACCGATAAATCCAGACGTGAATGATAGAACTCCTTTGGCACCTGTAGACACTGCTGGGAAGAGAAATCAAACCAATTCCACGAGCAGAAAAAAGGCTTTACACAACCCCGACGTGTCTGTGGAAGTGAAGCTGTTGCGGGATATTGCAATCCAAAAAAAGATTCAGGAATATGATAGCAGCAATAACTTTCAAACTGATGTAGACGTGAAGACAGTGGATGAGACGCTAACTACAGATGAGCTAGAGACAATAAAAGTGAACAACATTGTTGAAACCTTTATGGCGTCGGAGGATTTCGAAGACTTTTTAATCGATATAGAAATTCATGATGCAGTAAAGAAATTGAGAGAGCAAAAAGGTTACAAGAACCGACCGAGTACGATATTTGATGAATTGTTTAAACGTGTAGAGAAAGAATTTATTGGGGAAGATGAAGAAGAGCTAAGACTTATTCGGAGGGTGGGCGAAGAGTTGGAAAAGCGGGCGAGGAATGTTATTAATGTACGTAAAAAGGCGAGAGGACAGGATTTGACGGAACCGGAAGAACTCCTTGCAAATGAACTCTTAAAACTGGATTACAGTGGAAGTGGGGACGTCGAAGAGTCATACCCACCCAGCTCAGAGAATAGTGAAAACTCGGAGGAGTTTTCGGAGATAACGAAAACGGAGCTGTAGCAATTCGTAAGAAACAGAGAAATGCTTCGAATTTCTATTTACTCCAAACTGTCTACCTACAGACATGCATGACTTTTTTGCAGTCCAAGAACCTAAGTCATATTCAATGTGATTACAATTAGTGGTCTCATGTTGTCAAAACCATGCATTTACTGTTATACCGTTTGTCAGCCTTGCTGGTTTTTCTTGTACCTTCTACTCTTAAGATGAGATTATTTTTGTGTACTTTTTGTTTTTCTTGTGTACTTTTTGTTTTTCTTGTGTACTTTTTGTCTTTCTTGTGGCTTTTGCTCTTTCTTATAACATTTATGTTAAATGATCTTGTTTTATCCTGCTTACCATATACACCAGTATTAGACGCAATAATAGATAACTATAGTTAGTCCTCAAATTATACGACATCGCATCGGTTTTTATCTTCATCCGTATATCAAACCTAACCTTAACATTTAATGTATTATATTTAATGTATCTTATAACAAAACAGTTCTTATACAAGTACGTACACAGAAACTACATATAGTCATGCACTTGCAATAACATAAAAAATGAGTATTTTGTATGTTGACCAGAAAGGTTGATTGTTTATCTACAAATGGTTAACTGAGCGCATTGGATGCAATTATTTCCACTGGTTCGACGAACTGTAAAAATAAATAAATAAATAAATTCAAGGTGAATTTAGTATCACTGAATAAGAAAATATTGAGTATGTACTGTGATTTGAGAAAATATCATTTCATGTAATGTCATATTGTCAACGGATCTAATCCACTCTTGGAAAGCTTACTTGGTGCTTTAAGGCCTTTGTTAAAAGAAGGCACAATCCAGTTCCATAATACAACGAGCAGGCAAATGTGGACGGAAAGGACGACAGTGGTAGAAAACACCATTGCAACATTGACAAACAAATATTCTGCTCCTGGTGCTTTCGGTCTCTGTAGGAGTATAACAATCATGACGTATAGCCTGACTGAAGGGATGGAGGTATCTGCATATTGACGATATTACGTACCTTCAGTAGCATTCCAATTATGAGAATAAATTGATTTGCACTTAACAGTGTGAAAATCCAAGTTAGAAGTCTGTTTTCCTTTCTCATCTGCAACATTAAATTAGTATTTAGTATTTAATGAAACACAATTCATTCGCTAGGTAAAACCTGCAAACGTACTGCAAAATATCCAACCAGCATCCAGACAATTGTTATGCAAATAGAGAAAGGCCCGAAAACTAAGGATGAGATCCACCAAGTGCTCTGATTATGTA
This sequence comes from Dicranocentrus wangi, assembly GCA_036850665.1. Taxonomy (NCBI): domain Eukaryota; kingdom Metazoa; phylum Arthropoda; class Collembola; order Entomobryomorpha; family Entomobryidae; genus Dicranocentrus; species Dicranocentrus wangi. The sequence continues at coordinate 6,514 of JAANSN010001174.1, read as the reverse complement.
CTGTTTTAGACATTGAGATAATACTGGCACAAATACTAAGTTGTCCATCGAATATCATCAAACTTGTGGCAAAGAATAGCTTTCTGCACAAAGGCTCCAATGGTTTATCACCTTCCACTCGTCGCAATGAAAAGCTTCCCTGTTGACCAGAATCGGTACGCTATGTAGATTCCCATTGCAATGTATGGCAAAATGAATATAGAATAGATTATGGATCCGACTTTCTGAAAACACCAAAAACAAATGACAAAAAAAGTTATGTATAATACGCATAAGTATTCATGTTAGCTTGTTTCCTACAGCGTGACAAGTAAATCAAATTATTACTCCATGAAAATTGAATCCCTTACAAAGAAAATGTCGTTCTTCAGAAAGTATGTAGTAAAAACGAGAAGTCCCCACATGATAGGGACTGTCAAAACTAGAAACAGTAGGTCAAACGGGTTGTGGTACTTTGTCCCATGTCGGAAGTAGAAAGTAGCAAAACCTAAAAATTAGTGAAACATTCATTTCTAGAGGAAGCCTATTGCTTAAATACATGTAACTTATTGTAACAATTGAACCTACCCAAGCAGACTGTGAATGCAATATAAAATACAATTTCGTCAAAATTCAGATGGGATAGATAAATCCACCTTCCAGTTACAATTGCACCCATTTTAAAGTAGACCAAGGAAATGCCAACGAAGGCCCAAACAACACACGGAGTGGTCGAACGACAGCAAAAGCAACATGAATATGGTAGCTAAAAAATGTAATAAATTCACAATTAACTTTTATGCAGCCATGAGACAATAAGGATACTTTGAAAATGTCTGGGGCTCACAACGTCCTCCACATCCCTCAAGTAACTCATATCAGTTTGAACCGCAATTGACACAAACTGAACATCCTCACGTTGATCATCCTCCGCTGATGCACTTCTCAAGGCGATCACGTCATTTCCTCCATGATGACCCATCCTTTCCCCATCTTTAGCCAATTCATAACCGTCCGGAAGGTCCGGGTAAATTGCTGGATGTACATTTATAGGCTTCTCTTTGGTTACTTTCCCGTTCTTTATAGTCTCTTCCAATTCATCCCCGGGACCTTCATCCTGCTTTGCCTTAAACACAAACCCCTTCGCAGCGTCAGCTTTACTTTTCATGAAGTTCCTCAAACGTTCTCCTTTACCCCCGCCAGTGTCACTTTCCACTGGGCCTTTCTTTGCCCCTGAAGATCTTTTTCGAGACACTTGAACCACATCGATGTCAGGCTCGTGAGCAAATACATCATTCACTTTTGAAAATTCTTCCCAATAGTCATGCTGGAAGACGGATTGTGCACTTGGCTCGATTTGTAATCCAAAGAGGCGAGACATGTTGAAAGAAATTGTCTCTGGCACATTGACTTTTGTTGTACGTAAAGTTGCGCACAACACAGGATCACCTCCCTCTTTACTTTTACATATCGATACACAACCACTTTTATAGCTTGTTTAACAGGTTTATCAACTCCCTACCCGTTCAATTGATTAATACCACTTTCCATTTCACCGATCTGATACAAAAGCCATCCACACCACGAGTTATGAGTAAGGGAAATGAATGAATATCATTCCTAAAAATATGCGCTTACAGACACGCTTTCAAGGTTCGTGGGAATCCTTATTATGGAATGGGAGAAGATAGAGAAATGGCACATGCCAAGCTAAAAATATTATCGATACAAGTGTATCAGTAAACTGTAAACTAGTTGAGTGGCTTTGCGGTTTTATGGGTTAGTTTTATCAACGCAACGGGAAACTACAAAAGCCACAGCGTTTGATACCATAAAACAATTCAATTGAGGATATGGAATATACACAATTATGCAAATTCGCAATTTCGCTTTCTTTGCACAATAAAACAGTCAAATAGATAACAACACGCAGAGGCTGCACTGTATACCAACAATGCACTTTAGCACATCACACAATCACCACTCCTAAAAGATTAAGACATGTGGTATTTCCACCCATTTGATTGAAGCATATTATAGTGATACAAATGACCTCACTATCATTGGACTTCTACAAGTTAGTCAACCAGCGTACTGTGTGTTATTGAATAAACTTCTGTGCATGTGTCTCGTGCACTCGTACAATTTTTTTCAAAATGTTTAACTATAGTATGAAGGGGGTCTTTTTATCGACTTTACGATAATCTGATTGTCTATCTCATGTTGGATGTATGGCGAGCGATTATGAGCAAGCATAGGCAACAATGCCTGATACAATGCTGCACGTTCACAGGAAACATAAGATGGCGAATACAGATTGGTCACATGCACGCAGCTACAAAGTGAATCCAAAGAAGAATGAGTGACTTTGTACATGAAAGATTTTTATATCTCTGGTACTTACTTGCTTACTGCTTTGCAATTTTTTGCAGGAACATTACTGGCAGACAGCTCGTGGCCTACTCATACCTCACTTGTGAAACCAAACGGACTCCCAATTCCAATGCCTTCACGGTTTGCTTTTTTTACTAAATGATTCATCATCCAATAGCCCAAGCATGACTATGAAATAAAGACAGCATCATATCCCAAAATATCTTACACAGAGATTTATAAGAGACACACAAAACTCTACACAGAGAATTATGTAATTTATAAGATGGTCCAATATTCGTATAAATCAGCGTTCAGCGTACTATAAAGGACAAGCGTAAAAGCTACCTACCTGTCAGCTTGTTATTCACAAAAGGTCTTGTTTGACATAAACCATCATCCTCACCAATCCAAGAGAAACCAAATTTCAAAGAATGAACACTATTGATGCCCACCTAAAGCTACAAGAACACTGATGGAAGACGAAAGTGGATGCATTCCTAAACAACCAAACAGTTCTCTTCAGGTATAGCTGGAAATTATTAACATTGACATTCATTTCCAGAATTCTTACCTGTTTACAGACAATGGTAAAATGACTGTATCCGTATATCTAAAAGGACAGTGGAAGTCCAAAGCATTTTTCCGCAACTCTGTCTGTCGGTACGTAAATACCAATCATAACAACTGACAAGCATAACGTTAGACTCCACTCACGGCTCCCCGGTATGGCTTTTGGACGAAGTGGACTCCACCCAAAAACTCACATAAAATATTCATAACTTATTGATTACTAATTTTCCAAATAGACAAAAAACAAAAAAGTTAGCATGCACCGTTGCTGTAAAAGGATATGATAGTATTATCCCACGCATATGTCCATATGTATAATCAAGCTGCCAGGAAAGATAGACGTTTTCTTTCACTTTTATTTCCGTTTCGTGTAATTCCTTCAAAAGCATGGTAATAACTTACGAATACATTCGCATACATACCTAAGTATAATTTAGACAAATATAGATAATTATATATTATATTTTGGACTAATATAACAGAATGGACATATGGCTTCTCCCCAATTCGGTACTCAGCCTAGATGTAATAAATAGATGATGCCTAACTTGTCTAATACACATAAACCGACTCGTTGGGAGTCCTTGTAGCGCTAAATTGAACGTGACCAAGCCCCTGTTGCATATTAAAATTACCTTGTGCCTGCTCTAATTCCATCCGCCCCAATCGTACATAGACATTTCTGAGTACATAAAACCCGAAACCGATGGCGCAACTTGTAATTAGAGTAATTAAACCAAATATTAGATAAACTGGCCAAACTGCAGTAGTTGAAGTAGAGTCTTCACTCAGCATCTCTTTCTCAATTTCCTTCTCTTCTAAACTTTCCTCCAATATTTCCGGTTGTTTTACTGTAATTGTACTATTGGTAGAATTCTTGGTCCCCGTCTTTTGCTGATGAAAACGACTCACATAATCGATTGATTTGGAGCGAACTGGCTTCATGTCTAGGTGGTATAGGCAAGGCCCTTCAACAAAATACTTTACAGATCGATGAGACAAGTAGCAATTGCAAGGAACTGTGACAATCATACTAGCAGCATTGTCTGGCATTTTGATGACATGGATTGGTTTCTCTTCGCAAATTACTGCTACTTCAGCACTAGATCTTCCAACAATGACAAACTGATCCGAGACAATTCTTTTAATGAATGGAAGAAAGGTTGGGTCGTAGGGTATACAGGAAATATGGCATGACTCCATGATCCCTCTAGTGTCATTCAGCAAGGATGATGTCAGACATCTACTAAATAACGGTCGATCACCAAGTTGCGGGATAAGACATAATTCGGACTCTTCACACCTCACGCGGGCAACCGGCGTGAACTTTGATCCATAAGTATTCACTACAACAGCGCCTTCAACGCTGTGGTGGTGGCAAATCATGGTTTTAGACGATTCCTTGTTCAAAAATGGGATTGATTTGACCACCATCATTTTGTAGTTGGCAGTGGAGCTGGATAGAGGTACTAGCACTCTAACAACGTATGTCTCCTTGTTTGTCATTACGCAGTCAGCCAGAGAATATTTGTAGTAAGTGGCCAATTCCGTGACTGGAATGGTCAAGTTGTAACCTTTTAGAGCGACACTAGACTGAATTTCTAACAAAGTTGCATGCAGTCTGTCCTGAGATATGAGCATGTTGGGGACTTTCCGGTTGTTACAAGTTGACATGGACTGGGACCATTGATAACTGTCCAAGAGGTAGTCGATCAGTTTAAGAGAGTGCATGGATAGCAGGGTGTTTGTGGAGATGGCGTATTTGGAGTATCCACTCATTCTATACTTTGGGGATATGTGGGTGTCAATAAATGATTCGAGTATGCTTGTATATTTTGTCTTGTTAATTTGTGGAAGGACGAATCTGGAGTGGATGATGTCTCCTATAGGGCAATCCATTAGTGCTTGGATTAAATACATGTTTATTTCCATCTGATCAATAATGTGATTAGAGAAGTGGGGCTTGATCTCGTGACAAGAACTGAAGTGCGCGTCGATCTTTGCTGTGGATGCAGTAAAATTCTCGAACACTCTCAGTTGTTGAGCGAATTCGCCAAGGAGGTTGTTCAATCCCTGGATAACTGGACAGATTCCTTGTGCCCAGAGGTCTGCTGATGCAGTGTAGTTTTCACACAGAAAAGAAGCATTCGTTGTATTACTGGGAAGATGAATTCGAAGATCGCTGGAATTCCAGGTGGGTGTGTCTATTTCGAAAACGACTGGAAAGAGGGTATCGTAGAAAAGGGGCTCTTCAAGGGATTCTTGGATGCTGATTCCGAACACGGACGCCACGGAATGTTCATGGTGAGATAAGTGCGGGCTCAGTGGGTCATGTAGGGAGAAATTTGTTCCTGTTATTTCCACCGAGAGAAACCCCATCGTGAGCACAGTCCAAAAAATGTGCACCGCATTCCGTCTTTGCTCATGCATACCTTTTGCCAATAAAGAGTACAAAGTGTAAGATTGTAATCTAGAGTTTCTAATTGATTATTGCCTTGTGATATTCCTTACCAATTTTGCTATTTAAAGGTTTCAAATGTTAACTTTAAAACGGACAGCTTTAATATTGGTACTGTTATTACAACTTTATTAAAATTCATATGTCAAGACGCGGCTCAAGCTTATTCTAAACCCAAGTGGATGTTTATTTAAAAGCTATTTGTNATATTGGTACTGTTATTACAACTTTATTAAAATTCATATGTCAAGACGCGGCTCAAGCTTATTCTAAACCCAAGTGGATGTTTATTTAAAAGCTATTTGTATTCATTGCAAGGATGTTCATTGTTAAATTCACAAATCCATGAATAGGTAAACAAATGCTTTGTATGAACATGCACAATGTGTATTTAAATTGCAATACAAAGAACGTATGTAGAAATTATTTAAACGCATAGTAAGTACGAAGGACAAAAAGTATGAACACAAAGGAAGGAGTAAATTTTCAAATAAAATAAGCAATAAATATTAGCAATTCCATGGAAGGAAACTGCAAGGTTTGCAGTTTACATATAGGTAGGTAGGTAGCCAGTCTGTCTCCAGTTCCAGTTTAGGTTTAACCCTCACTTAACACGATCCACAGGTACTCATGCTCTTATGTATGATATTATGCTCAACTCATATACCAAACATCACATCACATCCATACCATGGAAATTCAAAACCCACTATACTTTTGACTCGTAAGTAAACATATGCATTTAAACGCACTGGCTTCGTAAAAACGCATTTGGTAAATCTTGTACTGCAAATGACATAAAATTTGACTTAAAATTTAAAACCCTGCAACACCAAGCGGCTTCCCTACACTGACACCATGCCATACTGAATCGGAGCACATCCCTCCCTCGGGGATTTCATATTCCTAAATATCATTTTGTAAAGATCTACATTCTGCAAGATCTGCTGCATTTTGCATCATCATTATCATAAGTAAAAGAATTAAGTCAGAGTAGACGCTTGACAATATGGCGTCATCCACATCTGTATTTCAGGATTCAATTCACAGCTTCCTGTCCAGTATCCCCAGCCAAGCCTCTGACTTTGCAATAAATGCAGTTAATTGCTATATTGAAGATCAAATAACGGA
>JAANSN010001173.1:0-37517 GCA_036850665.1 Dicranocentrus wangi | reverse complement strand
CAAAGAGAATGTCGGAGGAGGACCTTGTCCAACATGCCTGATAAGCATCACTGTTGCTGCAAATGACTGCTTGTATCGCCACAAGGGAGTCTCAGAATTCTTGGTTTTTGTTGACTTGGACGAATTCATCATGCCTGGAATCTCATCATTCCGAAAATACGCTGAGTTGATAAATTTCCTGGACTCAACTGATAGGCAGGCCGCATTTGCGGAATACAGTTTTCGAAATGTTTTCTTCCCAATGCACCGTGATGATGATGACTTGATAAAGAAGCGGTGTGCCTCCCTTCTCTCTGAACCCTTGGCACATGAGATTTGCCTTCAGCTAAAATTGACGACAAAAATCGTTCGACAAAAAATGTCTTATGAGCACGGGGTACGATCCAAATATATCGCGAGGACAGACGCAGTCCTACAAATGGGAAATCATGTAACGTTCAAGATGAAGGAAGGTTACACAACTAAAAAGGTTTTAGATGTCCATGGAATCTTGAAACATTACCGGAAGGTGAGCAAAGAGGAATACTCAAACTCAATGGAGTCAGTTGAGGACCGGATACCACAAGATTTTGCGCTTACATTGGCCAGGAAAGTGGCAACTCAAGTGAAGTACTTTCAAGAAATATGTGGCCTAAATATTATTTCAAAAACTTCTCCTTAAACTATTTCATTTTTCATGTGAAATACATTTTGTGCTCCGGGCTAAATGGGCGGTGTTTTTGTTTTTGCTGCTTAATAAATTATCGTTGCGTTGATAAAGTTATAAATATAGATTGTCCTTCTTAAGAACCCTGTCAGTTGCACAACTCTTTAGGTCTTTGGTCTTTCTTGAAGTGAATACTCATCACATCACTTTTCTCGATTATATACTAGGAATGCATGGCTAAAGAAAAACTCCTTCAAAGCCTTCAAGCTCACGAATGAATGATAAACTTGCTATATAAACCGCTGTGGAAATTATTAGTTGATTCATCTACCTTCGAGCTTTACTAGTATGGATGGGCAGTATGTAACAAAATACTGTTTCTTAAGTAAAGGTTGTGTGTGTTCATGTTCGCCTACACTGCAGTAAGTTGCATTTGACTGATGCAATAGATACTCGGTGAGGAGGCAAAAGGCAATATAAAAAAATTAAATGCGTGAAAATCTCTGCTGCTACACTTTGGAAATTTAGCGGTACTGAGCGTTAGTATATTAGTGTTAGTATAATACGTGATAAGTGGCTTGTTTTATTCGACACAGTAACAGAATAACAACAACACAAGAGAGATAATAATAATAACACAACAACAATAATAACAACATACGTGATTCTACTACAATTACAATCCAATATATATCTCTGCCAAATATAAATTATATATATAATTTATATTTGGCAGAGATATTCGTGGACTTCATCCAGGAGACGTCCTTTGGCGGACCTGGTTGCAGCACATCGTCTCATCATATTGTAATTCAGAGCATGGTATGTTGCGAATGGAATTTCCTGGAATACGAGAGAGCTGTCTGACTCCTGATTCTGAACCTTCAGTCGTCAACTGCTTTATGAAGACATCAACCGGATTCAACACCAATCTAGGCTTTTCCATGAAACTTGTGGAACCTCCCATCTCCATTGACACTAACCGGGAAAAAATAATAACTTTTCCTCATCTTTCCTGAACCCAATCTGAGCTTCATGAAGAAGCTTCCAGTAAAAGGCAAGTTCGATGGTTTGTAATATACCAAAATATGTTAAATTCGGTCAAGAATTTCATCCTCATCCTCATCCCATCTTTCCAAAGCTTCTTTGCAGAAACCCCCATGACATTTAACAATGACATCTGTCATAAACACAAACCACAAATCTTTCTACGGACTACTGATGCTGAGCGCATTTGTATCTGCGTCCTTGATTTATTTGACCACTTCTAATACGCCCTTTCCCAGAACCAGTTTAAACGTAAGTATTGGCGATATCCCCGAGAAGTCAGGCAATCATGTAACAACTGAATGGGAAGATTGGCAACCACTCTCGGAATCCAACTCTCAGTTTGCCGTGTACACCGCCTATTCCTTCGAACGCTCGTCAGTCGTGGTAATCACGACAAGGGCATTCACGGAGGAACCGGTCGTGTGTCAATTTTACGTTAAAAACTTTACAATTATCGGTACTACTCCTGCGGTTGTAGAGCCAATAAAGGATTATCGCGGAGTATTCCTCACCTGTCCCCTTCCATCCTTGGAACCAGGATTATTGGCCGGAGAACGACCAGAGTTTGTGACAGTGCGGATGGCCGACTCGGACGATAGCGAACCTTCTACAAACATGTTGCGAATTAACTATAATATTAAGGCCCCTGAGGAGAAGTACCGATTCACATTCTCGGTCTGCGTTTCACCCACCTATGACTATAACCAGGTGATGCCTTTCATCGAGTGGATGGAGTTTTACAAGTTGATGGGGGTGGAGCAGTTTACCTTTTACAACATGAGCGTTGGTCCAGACATGAGTTGCATTCTTAATCGCCTGGCGTCATCACAAAATAATGGTGGTAATGGGGATGAGGTCAAAGTCAACGTTAATCAATGGCACAACCTTCCGCTGTATCCCAGAGAGAAAGTCGGAGGGTCTCCTTGCCCTGCGTGCTCGATCAGCAACACTGTTGCTGCGAATGAGTGCTTGTATCGTCACAAGGGAGTCTCAGAATTCTTGGTTTTTGTTGACTTGGACGAATTCATCATGCCTGGAATCTCATCCGTCCGGAATTACTCTGATTTGATAAAATTCCTGGATTCTTCTGAGTCTAAGTCTAAGTTTGCAGAATACAGTTTTCGAAATGTTTTCTTCCCAATGCAACGTGACGATGATGACCTGATAAAGAAGCGGTGTGCCTCCCTTCTCCCTGAACCCTTGGCACATGAGATTTGCCTTCAGCTAAAATTGATGAAAAAAATCGCCCGACTGAAGGAGTCTTATGAGTATGGGGTACGATCCAAATATATCGCGAGGACAGACGCAGTCCTACAAATGGCAACACATGAAACGTTCAAGATGAAGGAAGGTTACAAAACTAAACGGGTATTAGATGTCCATGGAATCTTGAAACATTACCGGAATGTGAGCAAAGAGGACTCGTCATCGGAGTCAGTTGAGGACCGGATACCACAAGATTTTGCATATACATTGGCAAGAAAAGTGGCAACTCAAGTGATGTACTTTCAAGAAATATGTGGCCTAAATATTACTTCAAAAATTGCTTAAACGAGTCATTTAGCATCCGATATTTTAAACTATTTTGTGTTCATTCCGTAATTTACAATAATAATATTATTGTTCTTGTTAACCTAATAAATTATCGTTGTGTTTGAGTTGTAGTCGTAATCAGTTTCTCACTCAACGTATCCATTTCAAACTTGCTAAAAATATCTAATGAATTATAACTACGAGTTGTACGAGTTTAACAAATATTGATGATCATAATGAAGATGAATATGTAGTGATTCATGGTTGAGGTTACACAGCAGTTTTTGCAAGCTGGATTTGGCAGATGTTCTTTCTTGAGTCAATACAAAATCATATCATATATACTACGCGAATGACGTCCTTCGGATCTAGAGCAACAAGCAGCATCCAAGATTAAAATTCATGATGTGTGTAGGAGTGTATTGCAAAATTCTTGGAATAAACATGGACACAGACATTTTTGCTTGTACTCATAGGTCTGACTCATTTTTTAACATGTGTATATATAATATGGAGGACGGAAGGTCGGAACTGTTGGGGTGGAACAAAATCCAGCATCATCTTCTACTTACGCTCCAGTGCGTACATTTGCTTGCTCGTGGTTACAACTTTTGCTCATTTCTTTCGTCCTCTTTTAAAAACTCTAGCCCTACAAATCGGTTGAATTGTAAAAAAAACTATTGATTATTGTGCATAAATCAACAATGGCGAAAGGTCTTGCGATTCTGTGCTTGGTCCTACTTGTTTCACCAGTATACGTCCATTCCTGGGATTTCTTTGGTCTCTTTAAAAAGAAGGATGCAACTACCGAAACTCCTTTAGTCAGCTCAACGACAACTTCAACAACCCAATCACGTAAGGCCCTACAAGGAATGAATCTACTTGTGTGTGTATAGTCAGTTTTAAAAGTATTTTGAAAACACTTTTTTTGTAATAATTGCAGCAACGACAACGACGACCCAGTCTAATGGTGCGTGTTGGTGGACGCAGTGTGGTAAACATTTATTTAACATATATTAATAAAGTCTTTAATTCGTCCTCAATCAACTCCCATTGCACATTGCATGGATGTACAAACAGATGAATCTTTATTTTATTCATTATTGTCAATTTCAGGAACAAGATGCACCGCTACCGCAAACGTACACGATTTCAGCGCTGTCAACTGCAACCCTGGACAATATAAATTCCGATGTTGTGCAAGCTAAAATTAGAAATTAGTACGGTTAGAATTGATTTGCGTCGAATCTCAGTTTTTTTACTACTTTACATGGTTGTGATAAATACTACATCGTATCATGTATTTTTAATTTGACATGTCGGCGGGGTGAGCAATAAAGTGATATTATGCGATCTTTAATGAAACGGATAAACATGTTGTTATATGACATACACCGTGGACAACCTACGACGATTCTCAGTGGAGTTCCAGTGCACTGGATTACACAGAGTCGCAGTCGCAACCTTCAGCGATTTAGACTTACTACCTGGCAATGAGATTTGAGACAAGAGATAAACTCACAGGAGCTAAGGTTGCAGTTGAAGGTTAATGAATTTGATAATATCATACGTCATGAGATCATCTTAAGTGTCCGGATGACGCAATGCGTATTAGTAAAACAAGACCATGCCTTGTTCTACCACTACTCATGTGCCTACTTGTCTCATTCTCAACAATCCAGCACGGAATATACTCGGTAATATAAAGTCGGTAATATGACATGCTTCATTGGTTCAATATCTCGTTTCATGTTTTTGCATCTACATGGCTTCAATAGTAATAATGAACATGTTTTAAATACATAAAAGCCACGACAGAATGTGTCGAGCGTACCCAGTATTAAATTATGATAATTTGGTTGGCCGTACGCTGCGCTGTTAATTGAAGCTAATATAAAACATGCTTCACAAAGAAGCAGAAAAAGATTTATTCTGGCAAACTGCAACATTTACGTAAACACTGTCATCACAGCCATGATGTTAGAGCATTCGCAGCCTGAAAAACAAATCTTGGAATGGGAATGTAATCCCTCTTCTCCACACTTGCACTTGTCGTGGTTTTTAAACTGCTGATTTACTCTTTGTAAAGTAATTACTTTTTCCGTTATGAGTACAATGAAGGGCTTCAAGGCATCCTCAACAATCCACCTCTATCTAATCTAACACGCAACACACTACTACTATTACTACTCAACAACGTGTTTGTAATTTGTAATTCAAAGGAGTGAAATCAAAATCAGTATGTTCATTCAGTAAAATTCATTAAATGAGCCTTGTATCATCATCATGATCATCATATCACAAAAAGTATTCACACGTCAAGATTAATTCAAGTGCTCATTGTGCCACAGAGTTAAATACACTGGGAGTGTGTTACCGCATATTATTCATATCATAATAACACTACAAGAATTGTGTGTGATTCTTTTTTCGAGATGGAAATCCTGTAATATTGTTGTTTAATAGGGAGTTTGTAATCAATCAAACGGAATATTGTATGAGATAGAGGAGGATCGCACGCAGCACACACATTGCATTGCATTGCATTGAATCACATTGTGAAGGAGAAAAAAAATGCGCACAAAAGGACTTGCTTTATTCATCTCAAGATTTTTGCTGTTTCTTCAACAACTTGTGGAGTCTGCGTGGAGGAAGACGAAGAAGAGAGTCGGTCATCTCTGCAGCCAACATAACATAACACCTGTCATCTCCCCTGCCTGCTTGGAGAATGATGTTCCCCCAAGTCAGCTCTTCTTGTAAAGCTGTGTGTGTTTCTTCAAATACTTTACTTACAAGAAGTGTAAATAAACTTATTCAGCTGCGACAAAAGAGTCCGCGATCATGATCACATCTTTTATATGCATCATAATATATTCACACCTCCTAGAGTGGTCGCACGAAGAAACTGAGGAGGATGGATGAGTGGTGGTGTTTGGTGGTGGTGGAATGAGATAAAATCGCGAAATCACACCCCGGTTGAGTTGCCCTGTTGAAGGGTTAACTTATGGGAGATGTCATAATATCTCATTTGGCGGCTTTAGAGAAAGTTTACACTGCTGAGCCACAAAGGGGATTCAAAGATGAGGCTCAGGTGATATCTCATATTATTATCCTCAATGAAAAAAATGGCTGTTGTGCTGTTTACAAAATACCTTAAAAAATATGTGACTGACTACATTATCATCCCCCCCAACTTCCATAGCATAATATTATCCATCACTTTTGAAATAAAAAATATCGTTTTTTATCTCTCGATTTCGAATTTTTAAGAAAGGGATTTTAATTGCTGATATCATTCATTACCTTGTGGTAATAATTGCAAATTAACCATTTAATTTCAAATTAAACCGAGTAATCCAAAGTGGTGTAATAGCCACTCTGTGTGTGTTCTTCAAACCAGAATAAAAACGGAGTCACCCCCAATTTTACAGAGCATTTGGCTTGGTTCATTTACAGAAAAAATACTTGTACATAAAATGTAAAGCTTCCATTTGGTTGTTTACTTGGCACGACACTTTGTGCCGATGCAATGGCATAATAGGCGAGATATTAGCATAAACCAAGAAAGCCGAGAAAAAAATTTGTATAAAAAGAAGTGAGTTGAGAGAAGAGAAAATGAATTTCACATGAGGGGACCTCCTGGCGGGCCCACCCTTCAGTCATCCTGAGAAAAGTACGAAAAAATGGTCGGCGACTCTTTGAGGTCACTCAAAAGCTGACTGTGATATAGCGCTTTTTGGTGGTTGGTAGGTCAACTTGGGTCAACTCCCGCACTCCAGGAGCCTCTTCTGAATGCCAATGTCCGGGAACTCACATTCGAAATTTTCAACCAACAACACACAACACGCAGGATATTATGTTTACCATTTTGTAGGCTGCGGCTGCTAGCTTTTTTTGGGTAAAACTCAATCCAATATGTGATGCGCATATCCGTAAATAGCTGGATAGATATTCACTTGGCTGCAATGAGAGAAAGAGCACCAAAAAGTACCTTTTATTTTTCTCACAGGATCAGCCTGTGTCAGAGAACTAAACGTGTTCGTTTAACAAAGGAGTACCGTAGGTCATCTTCTGTAGCATTAGCTAATTGCGGAGCTAATTGTGTGGAAAAACAAACTTGCTTCCTAAAACTGGACATTTATTGGAAACTAAACTGTCCCACGTTGCCCCATCCAAACGAACTGCTCTTCATATAATCCCCATCATGTTTTGTCACTTTATCAGGGATTTTCTGCAGGAAATGGAATCAGCGTGAACGTCTAGAGCATTTGCCATAGTAGAGGATTATATTATTTGTACGCAGCATGAAATGACGTCACCTCTCCCAGCACATTTGCATGCAAAATATATGGAAGTTTGCATGAGGAGGTACATAGCTAGCAGATTTTTTAAAGATGTAAAAAAAATGTGCCCAGCATTTCCTTCCTTTATATCTGCAGCCAACATCAGCAAAGTCATATATATATTGCCACTCAAGCCCTTTATATTATTCCTGGTGCTCACAAAAGGATTGATTTTATTGTAGGTAAAGCTAGCAATTTTTTTTTCAGCGTATAGAATGAAAGTTAAAATTTTTTTATTATTACCTATGCTCTCCGCTGGAGATCCTTTTCGATGACTTCTCGGTCTAGTCATCAAATTGGATTTTTTGTGTACACCTGCACATCACATTTTTATTATATTACCAAAATACCTCTAATAAGAAGGTTAACCCAACCCAAAATAACGATGTGTACGCGATAAAAAGTTTTTGAAACAGGCAGTATAATACCGTAGTATTTTCTTGAAGGCACAGAGCTGCGCTAGAAAAAAATCTCTGACTCTTCCTAATATTCCCATTCAAGATGATGCTGATGTGATGAGGATGATGATGATGATGGGGTTGCAGATATTGACGAGAAATTTCTTTTTCGCCTTTGTTGTTAGCAGCATATTTTTCCCTTTCCAATGGTGGTGGGTATGTGTGCACCTTGCAAGTTTCTAATAGTTTTAGTGTCGTTATATTGCAAAAAAACATATATATTTTTATGACAGGAGGTAGGACGACGACGGGAAAACAGTTTTTGAATTCTATTATTATTGTTGTTATTATTGGCATCCATATATCCCCTACTGAGCCGTAATGAAGTGAAGTAGTTTAACCGTAGCTTCATGAATTCAGTATTTATGACGTTGTGCCTATTTCGTTTAGTCACGTCATAATACAAGTACTTGGGCCACGCAGTGTTTTTCCCTTCCTTAAAGGACGCTGATGTTGGCGCTTGTAAGAAATGGTAGTAATAAAAATGTGTATATGGGGGAAAAATACGCATCGTGTAAAAAGAAGTGGAATTTGAATTCTGGCGTTATTACCATCATCATGTGCAACTGCAACTACATCACCTCAACAAGCCCTTCCAATTTTCCCCATCACACATCTTCTCTCTCTCTCTCTCTCTCTCTCTCTCTGCCCACAAAAAGTAGGACCTGGACTTGGTAGACATTCTGACTCCATAACAGAGCCTCCTCAGAGAGTAAAAAGAATGACGCCTCCAGGGCAAAATTATGACTGAAATAAATTCTTTCCTTGTGAACTTCTCACACTTTTCCTCAGCACACTACTACTCATTTCTCATGCTGGACGGTCCAACGAGGTAGGTTAGGCATTAGGATGATAATATTATATCGTATTTGTTTTTGAAATCATGTGATAAATATTACGAAGGCACATTATTTCATGATCACTCAGGTTCAAATACGGCAACTCTGTGAGTAATTTCAGGAGTTTAAAAAAGTATGAAATTGATCACGGCGTAATTAAACTTGTCCTTCGAGCGTCATTACGATCCACGCGTGACTATAGTGCATATTAGTTCCAACGATTCCGATATCATGTACGTTGTGTACGTACGTGTGTCATTGTTAGTAAACTACAAGTAAACTGAACAAACTACATAGTATCAAGTTTGAGACATAAATTTATCGATAACTAGACGCAAATCAGGGCAGCTCATCCCGCACGCGGGACGCATATCAAATGCATTTGGCTGGTGTAAATTGTAAACAGTGGATTTTTTTGAAAAAAGTTCCAAGTTGACAACTTCACACGGCTTTTTTCAGGTTTACACAATATACATATATGTAATATATTAGGCATTTTAGAGTGCAACCCTTTTTCTCGCATCTCGGGAAATTATGTAGACCACCCTCCTAACTAGGATTTTATAAAGGAGCCATGAAACTAGTATGGAAAATCCTGGCTGCACGCACAAGAATATTCGGGTAGTTAGTTAGTTGGCCATTTTTTTCCATATTCCCTGCCTTGTGTTCTCGTCTACACTTCTAATTCCCATATATATTCTCAGGGCGAATTCATCATGGATCCAACCAAACTTCACATGTCCCCCCGTCCTAGAATTTTATATACCACCCTACAAATGTGGTGGTTTATATGGCATCCCTCCCTGATGGTTGGAAGCAGCGTCCAAAATCGGCTGTTTTGGCTACGGCCGAAACAGAGGAGCCCTTGTGCATTCCCTATTTGTATTTCTATTGGCGAATGAGACTAGGATCAGCGTATCTAATTAGCCCTGTGAACAGAAAAAGTAGCCACCTTTTCAGAATCCCTTTTCTCTCTTTCTCTCTCTCCATCTCGCTCTGTTCCTCTGTGAACATTATGCTGATGTACTTGGAGGGTCCCTATTCTTCTTCCGAATCCCATATGATTTCCTCATACGTATCATTCAATTCATTCATGATGATGATCTTTTAGTTCGTGGAACAACGTTCGAGACAGGGGAAATGTAAAAATAAGTGTATGGAAAAACGCAGATGAGCTAAAAGTCTCTGAGCTTGTGCCCTTCGTCAAAAATGTTTGAAAAAAAATTGTCCGGTAGAAAATTTAGCATGACGGACACGGTTCCGATTTCTCAATTTTCCCTTTTTACCACCACTACCACTACTGCCCGGACTCGAGAAACGATTTCTAAAAGTTAGTAGAGCTTGCAGATGTCGCGAGCCGCTTTTGCTTGTGCATCCTGCATACTTTATTATGAGCATAATATATACGTATTACAAATAACGTATTTAATGGAAGGCGAGGGGTAGTGTAGTGGTATAACATAACATATCCTTGATACAAATCTTTTATAACGACCCCAGGGTTATGTTATGTGTGCAACTGCACCATTATCTATTCGAAACTTAAGCAAGTACAAGCTGAAGCTCTGCTGAGCTGATTGTGTGTAATATAATGATCGTCCAAAAGGAAATCTCGGCACAAGGATTAAATACAGTTAAGTGGTAAAATAGCTTTTTCCCAAGACAGCCGTGACGAAATATTCAAAAAATCGCCCTTTTCCATATATTATCGATCATTTGACAGTAAAACCTAGTGAAGCACATGCACAGCGTCGACGTGAACCTATCTGCCATTCAGGAATATTATTTTATCCCGTTTCTTTTGTTGGGCAAGATTTGAAGCGAAATGAAAGCTTTTTACAGATGAGGACTTGCTGGGAAAGCTGCTGCATCCTCTCTCTTTCTCTCTAGCTGCTATTGCAAATGACTAAAAAGTGACCCCATTGAACTAATTTGCTATCACATTTTGGATTTTATGCCAAACATGATGATGAATTTGAGAAATAGTTGTGCTACGTGATACAGATAAAAGGAAGTCGGCAGCGTTTGTGCAAGTCCAAGTCTCACCATGCCCCATACTTAACCAATTTAGATAATCCGAAACTACGCTCCTGGTAAATCTATTTCGTATAAATTGTTAATTAAATAAAATATATTTTGAACGGAATATAACTCCAACATATATTTTACCTGATAATTCTCAATATGAAAGGTAAGTCTGCATGGACAAGAGGCAACTCATTAATCAACTAAAATCACTTTTATAAACCGTCTGATAGAAGCTTACTACGGTGGCAAAAAGCAAGCATTCAATTCAAGATTCCGTCCGGCGATTCTTCGTCTAATAACACTGTAAAGTTGATCCGTAACTGTTAAGTAAACTTTTTTTCATTCCTTATATCCTTTTCAGCACCGTGGCAAATCCTTTTTTAACCCCAGTAAATTCCCAAAACCCTTCGTATCAAATATATCCTTTCTTCCGTTTTTACATGCTCTTTTATCACTTCTCCATAATCTAGTTTACCACCACTTTCCAATTCACCCATCATTATAAACCTATTTTTCCCTCGCAGCAGCACCCAACATACGCGGCTTACCGGTATTTTATAAGTCCCTGTTCTCCAAGTTGGTAAGCTATGTATATAATGTCTGACTTTTTGGACAAGTAAAAATCTACAAATGGCAATATTTTTTTATCATATTCTCTTATAATTCTTTGACTCTGGTCCAGTCTGGAAACCATCAATCCGACTCGGTCCACGATCAAAGAATTTGTAAAATTCCCATTTTCCGTCTGCTGTCCACACTCACCTCAGCGCATTTTTCTTGAAAAGCCATGAAAAAAGCCTATAACTCACTTTTAGCTTGTTTAAATATTCATATAGCCATTGAAGCGCTGAGTGAGCTGGAAAAGAGCACCTTCATATATAATGAGTCCTTTAGCACAAAGGAGAAATGGGAGTGGGAAAAAAGGTGTATATATAAAGGGAAAGGTGTAGAGTGACGAAGAGATTTGTGATTTTTTTTAGACATGGCCAATTGCATTTATGTACGGTTGTAGTAAACCTCGCGCAGCATCTGGTGATGTGGCTAAACAGCATTTTATATATGCTCCCTTTGCTCCATCATCATCACAATATTCATAATCGTCAAAATAACGTCAGGGATATGGATGGGACAAGCAAAAGGCAGCAAAAGGTTTATATTGCAAGACGAGCCATATTATAGCTGTTCAGTCAGTTCCTATATGCTCATATCAGAACAACTCTAATTTGGTGTAGAAAATTTTGCGTAAACTTGTTATATTTGGTTGAGACACACATTTTCACATTTGCTTCTGTTCACGGAGGAATTAGTCACTGTGAAAAAGATTGAGGGTTCTTAGGAGTGCGTAGCTGAATGCTTCATTATCAGCTTGGCTACGAATATTAGCGAGATACTGATGCTGCTGCTGCCTCGGTGCTCCCTTGCTTGCTAAAACATTTCGTCTTGTCCGTCAAATCAGTTTTTTTCCGTAAAATCAGTTGGCACTAATCAGTTTAACCATGGAGTGTTATATAATTAACTTGCAGTTTGGCTAACAAGATGATTTTTTTGTTAATCTGACTGGAGATGCTGCGGAGGCCTGTGACAATGTGACCTGACGGCGTGGTTTGATGTGTCAATATCAATCATTTTTTATATGTTTACCATTACACTCCTATTGAGGCTACGCAGCAATCTACAATAAATTTCGACTATCAGATTGCAGCAAAAAATACAAATGGCACCACGCCGCCACCACATTGCAACCAGTCCATAATTTACAGTTTAAAGGTATCCAAAGTCAAAACAAATCTTGTCAACAGAGCATAAAATTTAACTTTAAAGCCACTCTCATTCATCTGATCCGCTCAAAGTCATTTAAACTGGTGGCTAAGCTTTGAGTAAATCAAAACACAAACAGACCACATTCGGCGAGCTGGTCAAAAGTGATGACAGAAGTAGGTTGTAAATCTCAAAATGTGTTTCTCAGGACTACTCCTCACCTCACTACTACTCGTCTTCTTCTTCTTCTTCTTCCGCTGCGGTCATTCAATATCAGAGGACAACCGGAATGCCACAAGAAAAACAGGGACAACAAACAATAAAGGCTCTGATATCTGATGTGAAGATGGACATCGACATCACCGCATTATCCTACAGAATAAATAAACAATATCCTGTGATCTTTAGTTAGACGCATCCAATAAATATCAAATATACTTTGGGTGGCATTTACCGCATGTTTTCATTTTTTTACGATTTCTTTCCAACTGATGCCGCCTCATCCTTTAGGCTTGGCCACTGTCCACTAGTGATCATTCCAAATTTCAATACTCATTGTCATTGTCATTATATAAAGGTAACATGAGCCAAAATACTTTTGTGAGCACCCTCTGCAAAATGTTGTCATTGTGGAAGGTGTGTTATTGTAGCGAGTTGGGATGTGTGTGAGAGGAAAATTGAATGTGAAACCCCTCAATTAAACAATTCAAGAGGTAAAAGGCAAAAGATATGGCTGGGAACGAACAAACACTAAAAGCGATATAGAGTCCCAGTCCCGAATGTAAAAATTCCTTTACTCTTTTTCCACTACACCATTCCATTGTAGTTTTGTACATGTGTTCACCTTTATGCCTTACGTGTAAATGCCAGCAAAGGAAGGAACACTACTGTTCTTTTTGACTTTTCGGAACATTTTTATGCAACATGTGAGAGAGTAGGTAATAATTAAGGCGATATTGTACAAGGAACACCCTCAGGTCAAAAGGCACCGCAAGTGTCAACAATTACAGCCCCAAACCAAGCGTCTGAATGATGTCGGCTCTTTGAGGTAGCTTGGAGGTCTTCACAATACCCCATATCTTCTATAGCAATGCAATGCAATACCTTACCTTCCATTCCCATTCTAATTTCTCTCTCTCTAGATGATATTAGGCAGGAGGTTTTTTTCTTTTTCTCTCCTTCTCAATGAAATGTATGCATGCTCCACACAAGATGACATTGTGTCTGGGAAGTTGGATACAAAAACTCTTTTTGAATAAAATGGGGGGTTGTGCGCAGGATCCTCTGAGGATGACTTTTTGACTTTTGAGGTTATTTTTGAGAGAGAGAAAAAAACGAGAATTATTTCTTATGCGCATGTGGGCCCACCGATTCGCAGCTTTTGAAATTTGATAAATCTTTTGTAGACTTAAGATATTACTAGGTTTTCTGCATAAGAACAAGAACATACGTATATTAGGTTGGATAAAAAGTCAACTTTGAATTATTTTTTTCAGGTTCCTCTCTGTAGAGTCGCGTCCGCGTTCTCTACGTTGAAGCACGGGGCGAGAGTGAGCAGCACCACATCATCGCATATCTGTGTGGCCAATAACTATTTGTATTGAATGTGAATGCTCAATTGAAGATCAAAGGGGACCACCGGTACTGCATTGAAACCGATATGTTAAACAACCCTAAGGATTTTGAATGAGTGAAGGATTTTCAATAGCTTTTAATACATAATGGGAATATTGAGCTGTAACAATGAGCTCCGGCGAGTAAGGCATGCATGAATTCAAATGATGCACAAATCATGTAGATACGGTATTGTGCACAACTTTTGTGTGAACATCAGTCCCCAGAATGAAATGTGTACCGAGAAAACATCACATCTCACCATCATCATCATCATCCCGTTGCCAATATATGAAGCTTTCCCCACACGGCACGGAGCCTTTTTGGTGGGTCTCTTCTTGTGTGTATTATCACTTTTTCTCTTGTTGAAACATTATCTGCTAGTACACGTCATTCTTCTCTTGTGTGAAGCTGATGGCTTGTATACATGTTTTCTGACAATTATGACCATTTTGTAAAATGTAATCGTCAGTATAATATTGAGTCCCGGAGTGACATGACGTTATGACACCGCCTATAAACTAAATGCTATTGACATCACTTCTTGGACATCAAGTTACATCACGTCATTTTATAAACCAAGGTCTGGCGGAATGCGACTTTTTCAAAAGGAGTGTGGAATGTCATATAGTTTTGGGACCATTTTTGACACTTTCAAATATATTTCCTGGATTTTACACTCCTCAAGTTTCGGAATCATGCTGAATATTTATAATTGAACAATAAATTAGCTCTACATTTTCTCTAAAATCATGTATTGTTTCAGGGATCCCATGTCCATGTGACACCTCCTCAAGTTACTCCAGTGGAAGGCTTGACTAATTAACAAAACAAGAGTCCTGATCTCGCATCCTCTAAGAAAACCCGAAAATCTAACCTTTATGACTTTTCACACGATTCACAACATTTTTGTCCCTGATTTATTTATATATATACACACACACATTTTTTTAGTTAAAAGTCACCTCCGTCCTGTCCGTGTCCACTGAGTGAGTATCATACATCATATGCACATCACTTGTGGATTATTTATGTGGAATTGGTTCCACCGTGAGAGCCACTTCCTCCGTGCAAGATCCTCTCTCTAAAGTATTTTTGGACACACTTGTTTTGTCCTGAAAATGGCCGAGTCGGACACGCATTTCCGTGGCCAACGAAAACTTATTCAAAATTTGAAACACTTGGCAGTTGGCAGTCTCAAAACACGATGCACTAAAAAGCCTGACAGGTCAAGAAGAATCAGAAGGAAAAAAAGGGCAATGTATCTTATAAACAAGAACAAAGCAAGAAAAAAAAAAGATGAAGAGGGTCATGTAATTTTTTTTCTTGTTCAAAAGTGTTTTTACAACGATTTTCTCTTGTGTATACACCACCTCCTCCCAAAAAGACAAAGTGAAGTACTTAAAAAGATGGCATCATGACAGTGTCATTTGCTCTTCTTCTTCGTCTTCTTTTCTCCATTTTTTTCCTTCTCCAAACCCCTCATCCCTTTATTTGCACACAAAGGACTAGGATTAGGGATTACTTTTCTTGACTGATTACCTGCAAATGAAGAAGGTCTCATTGCATATATGCGTCCCCTCATTAATAACACAGCTTTGCACAGCCTCAGCCTCGCGTCGTCTTCTCTCCTCTGCACACACATCCTCATCCTCCTATTTCAATAATCAGAGTTGTCCTTTTCATTATTATTATTATTATAATCGTGTCATTTTGTACGACAATTTTTTTTTCTTCCTTCTCTCCTGAGCCTTCTCCCGTTCGTTCGTACTTCATTATTTTTGTCGTACAAATCAGTGTAATTACGTGAGTGTCTTCCAAAATGTGACGCTGATATAATGGGTATTACTTACAACTACTATCTCGTCGAGATTAGGAGAAAAGAAAGTAGAAATATCATTTCGCGACTTGCGACGTGTGTGTGCTCTCTTCAAAAAAAGCTCTTATGATTCCTCATAAATCACAGAGTATTACGGCAAAAGCCGGTACCTAAAAAGGATCGAGAGAGAGAGAGAGAGAGAGAGAGAGAAAAACTGTTCTTCATACGGCGACAATCATGTGTGACTACAATTTTCAACAATAACACATGTAACATGTGAAGAAGAAGGAAAAAAGCAGTTGGAAAAAAGTATGTAAGATATACTATATTTAATAATAATATGAGATATACGGGGAGCTCTGGGAAGAAGGAACGTGTGCATTTCGAAATAAAAAATAAAAATAATAATTCTCCTGATGCGAACATGACTTACAAGGTGTGAGGTACATTTAACGTGTTAAATGGTATCACAACCATATTTTGTATTAACTCGTTCTTTATCTTTCGAAAAAAGTGATTTATTGCTTCCCTTTTCAGGTATGTTCATTTTTTTTTCAAACTCAAAGGTGAAACTCTTAAAATAGCTAATCTCGTATCGGACCGAGGATTCATCATCTCTTTAACATTTTTGTCTTTTACCCCTACTCCTCCGTGCGCCATACTAAAGTACTGAAAGGTTATTGGAATCGGTAATTAGAACTGGAATGGAATTTTGCAAATTGGTTTAATTCTCAACAACAAGATCTCAAGATTCTTTTGTAATTTTGACCTTTAAAATACCCTAAAATTCCCGAATTTTTCCCATGAAATTAATTCTCAAGGAATTTTCTTTTTCTAATCGGCATGCTCCTTTGTAGGAGGAAACCTCCTTGGAATTATTGGAATATTATCCTATATAGAATCCCAGAGTCCAAACTTCACTTTTGACATCTACATATCCAGGGGGTTGCATACTTTGTCTTGGTTGGTATTTAATATCAAAACCACCACCGCAACACTTCTTCTTCATCGGTGTAAAAAAACGCAATGTGAATCAATCCCCGAGAGGTCTTCGCACCCTTTTTCTCCTCCATCCATCCACAATCCACACAGCCACAACACAACAGTTGATTATATTAGAGGTGGCCAACAAAGCACAATTTTCATCATCAGAAGAGCCTCATTCACACCTGTTCCTCAATAGTAGTCCACCACCACGCAACGCACCCCCAATCCAATCCCCATCACAAACACACACAAAACCTTTGTATAAATACCAGAAATTACCACCAACTTGCGTTCCTGGTTTGATCCAAGATGGACTTAAAATACTCAAAGAGCACATAAATTATTACTCGAGCGGATGGATATGAGAAAGGCTGGGGCTGTGCGTTTGTGTGTGGATAGCAAGCTTCTTTTTTTCACATTCTTCTTTTTCGGAACATTTCCCATTCATTCTTTCAAGGTAAAAAAACGTTTCTGACTACATTATTTCCTTGTGCTATCTACTGACGATAAGAAAAAAAATGTCATCAAGTTGATTTATCTCTGTTGAGGTGTTATGGGAGAATTCGAGGAATTAAGAAAAGGAAAAATTTTTAGCCTTAGTGCTCATGATCGCTTAGTGCTTAGTGCTTAGTGCCGGACCGATGATGATCATGTGGACAAGAGGAGGCATTGTGAGAATGTGCATAATAATTCAGGGGGTATCATCATCATCATCATCATGTGAAAAAGTATATGGTAAAAAAAAGTGGCCGAACACATTATAATACAATGGAAGAACGTGTCCTTTTCAATCAAATGCTTCATTTTTAATTTGTCCCAGCTAATTTGGAAAACTAATGGATGCACATGAATTGGAGGATAGTTTACACACAGAGTCGGACAGAGGAAAGATTTGTAAATAATAATAATAATATGCACACGTCATACAAGATCAGAAAGGTACAATGTCGAATTGGACCTAGCCGTCCGACAGGAAGAAGTGTCGCGCAAGATACCAGGTAAACCAGCATTACATTTTCTAAAAAACCCTCAAAATGAAGTACAGACCTATCCGAAGTTATTATTCGGTTAAATTAGATTTTACTATTTTATCGTCGTAGTACTACATATTGTGCTCAAGTGTGTTACACACTATTTGCCGTCACTCCCCCCAAAAAATAATCATAGCGCACATTATTTTACACTCAATCCGCATCAAAATAATGCTCCTCTACATAAAAAAAACCTGAAATGTTAAGCTCGTTACATAAGCGGCTCGTCGTCGTCGTAGTTTTTTTCTCTTTCGAAGGCGGTCCAACTGCAAAGGGTGTCAAAAACACATCAGGAGCAGGCAAAACTCCACCTTCTCCCTTTTTTGAGTCGACATTCATGAGCGAGTCGTTGGTAGGAATAAAATGTGAGCGTTAATGACTGAGCTAGACAACCCACGACGAGCTCAACAAAAGTCCTATAATGGAATAAAAATTATTACTACCATATCTGTACTAGTATTTTGATGCGTCATAACTCTTGCCAAATTCTCTCAAGTTTTTTTTCTATCCAATCAAGATTTGTAACTTGATTCAGAAGAATTCAGATTTAAGAAGACATTTTTTTCACTCACTCGCTCATATACAGAGAGGATTTTGCTTGTTTCTAAATACATGCGGGTTCGCGTTGCTCTTGCTCGCATGTTATAAAAACGCGATTGCTGCTGTCGTGGAATTTTTTACATGTTAAAAAATCTTGGATTGGATATCGTATCATATCGTGAAGATTTCAACTAAAACAAGATTCGGGCTGTGGCGTGGCTCCGCTCTTGATGCAAAGAAGTTACCAATCTTGCAATCTTGAGATTATTATATGCGATCCCTGTGTTAAAGTATACCATTCAAAAAAAAGAAGAAGATGGATTTATAAATGTTACTTAGGTAGGGAAAAAGTCGCAATCCGTAATGCATTACATGGACTATGGCATATAGGCTAATGGTAAAAGTAATGCATATTACCTATGCATAAACAAAAATGACAATGGGAATTTGAGAGATGTGTGTTTCCTCTCTCTGGCTGTGAGAGTGAGTGAGTGAGTGAGTGAGGGTCTTTTTCTGTCAATGGTTAAAGGTAGGTAAAGAACTGGCTCGGTTGGGTTCAAACAGTGATGATCTGTTTTGGTGTACGGACAGGCGATCGGAGACCTCCCTCAAGGCACCCATTCCTTAGACAGTAGGGATCCTTGCTTACTCATCAGGAGACTACACAGAGTCATTCAGTGAATCTGCGGTGGTGTGAAAGGGAGAAGGAAGGAACGTGAACAACGAACCTGGTGAACAGAACATATATATACACAACGCACGCACAGATTTTTTTTCTGTCCGGGCATATATATAATAACTGTTCTGTCCAGGAACCTCACACTTTAGTCCAGACCGCTCGACGCCTCCGACCGATCATGCTCAGAGAGATTTGGCTCTTGGGAGAGGAGAGGATAATATTATTTTTGTAAGGTGTTACTCACTGTTTCTGATGCTGATGCTGATTGAATGGATTTGGTGTGAAGTGATTGCTAATTATTGGTATTATTATTGAATTCGTGTGCCTTACTCGTGTGTTGTTGGACAAAAGCTATGTGAAAAACTGTGGCTTGTTTCTCGCTATTTAGTAGAAAAAATCAGTGAACTTTCACCGTCCGCCAGTGCCTTAAAACAGTGTGATATTTAAGTGTGAATAAAAGCTCAGAAGAGTGTGTTCTTCTTTTTTTTGTTAAAGTGAAAGTTTGTGAGATCAGGCTTCCAAATGATGGCCGTATCAAGTGCACTTAACATTCGCCCGATATTTTCCACTGGATACCCATTCCAAGGTAATCCATAACACATTAACCTATCAAATTGCCACAAAAATTTCTTCCCCACGTAGAACCTGTGTTTAAATTCGTATGCCTGGTTCTAGTTTATTTTATTTTCACCGTTTAAGCTAAGCAAAAGATACATAGGCGTTGGCATAATTCGATTTTCACCCAAAAAAACGTTCCCTACTTAACCTCCAAACCTTCTATTTCCCCAGGTCAAGGGAGGGTGAATCAGCTAGGTGGAGTGTTCATCAATGGCCGTCCCTTGCCGAACCATGTCCGCTTGAAAATAGTGGAAATGGCCGCTTCCGGCGTGCGCCCTTGCGTCATCTCCAGACAACTCCGGGTCTCTCACGGCTGTGTCTCCAAAATCCTCAACAGATACCAGGAAACGGGCAGCATCCGTCCTGGAGTCATCGGGGGAAGCAAGCCGAGAGTCGCAACTCCCGAGGTTGAGAAAAAAATTGAAGAATACAAACGAGATAACCCTGCTATCTTCTCTTGGGAAATTCGCGATCGGTTGATCAAAGTAGGAGCCCCTAAAAATCTGAAAAAAGTCATTTGTAGAAAGCCCTTCTTCTATTTTTATCCTCCCTATTTTATAAAAACTTGCACATTTTCCAGATCAATCCGATTGTGCATTTTAGAGACAAACAAACAAATCATCTGTTTTTACTTTCCTATTCAACTTTTTAGAAAAATTCTCACTTTGCCCCAAAACATTGTAGCAGAACTCCTTAGAGTCCACTTTCTTCCAGAAATGAGCATGTCAAAAGGATTCCTTTCTTTCAAACCCTTTCTTACCAAAAATTGTCCAACTGAGAAATCTAAAAAATATATTTTTTAAATTGATTTTTGTGAAGGAGGGGATCTGCGACAGAAACTCGGCACCTTCAGTAAGCTCAATCAGCCGTGTGTTACGAGGTGGCTCGGCCACCTTTCCCATGAAGAAGGAAGACATTTACGACTTCAAAAATCAAAAGGATCACAGCATCAATAGGATTTTAGGAGGTTGGTCAGCTAAAAAAACATTTTTTCTTAAACTTATAATATAATATCTGATTAAAGTAATAAAAGGTGTAGGGCTGCTTTCCTCGCATTCACCTCCACCTTTCTTCATTCGCAAATAAAGCATCAAAAAAGTAGTAAAAACGTGGCTTGGTTGGCTACTCGCTTTTTTATTCCCACATTTCCGATTTCAATACAAAATAAAAAAATATTTAAGAAGATTTACCTTGTGAAGACGGAGATGCTATATATGTTTAGAGACGGAAGTTATCTTTGAGTTTTAGAACATGTAGAATAAAAAAAGTTAAGATTAGAAAGGATTATGGAGCCTTTTATATATTATATCATTTCATTTTTGATTTCCTTTCCTAATAAAATGAACATCTTACTAGGGGATACGTCGTTTGAATTGAATGGGTGCCTTTTTTGTGAAATAAAATCAACAAACGTGAAGCACCCTGTCCTGTCCACCCAAATGGTTGAGTCTTTTTGGTGCTGAAAGTCTTTTTTGTCAGTTTCGCTTTGGCTATGAAAACCAAAGATCACTCGCTTCTTCGGGTCTATGTTCGTGCTAATGTGTGAGAATCCAAACACAACAAGTTGTATTTGTAACACCAAAAAATCATTTAGGATGATGTCTTTTGTGCTCTCGATTATTATCTCGATTGCAACCGAAATCGAAAAGTGTCCAGCTTCCTGCTTGATGCTCCTCCTGCTGTAAATATGACAAATGAGCAATATCTCGCTTTCGCTTTGTTCAACCTGGCTTTTATTTACAGACACAACAAAAAAAAATCCAAAAAAGAGAACCTAACTTTTAGAATCAAGTGCATGTTTGTCCACACATTCCACATCATCCGTGAGAAAACTTAAAACTTTCGTTCATAATCCGTTATCTTCTTTGTCGTTCTTCTCTCTCCTCATCAGCTGACTCGATGGGTTCACTGGACGACTCCGACACGGAGAGCGAGCCCGGGATTCCACTAAAACGGAAGCAACGCCGCTCCCGCACCACATTCACCTCTGAACAACTGGAAGAGCTGGAGAATGCCTTTGGGAGAACGCAATACCCGGACGTGTACACCCGAGAGGAGCTCGCTCAAAGAACCAAGCTGACAGAAGCCCGAGTCCAGGTTTGGTTCAGCAACAGGAGAGCCCGCTGGCGCAAAACGTCCCCAGCCAACATGGGTCATCATCATCATCATCACCAGGGTCACACCGTCTCCAGCTCCGGGTTCAGTCCCATCCCGCTAGCTGTAGCTTACCCACCGTCGTCGGCCGCAGTGGCAGCGGCGGTGGCTGCCTCGGCCGCCTCCTCAACTGGGTCCACGGGCTCTGCCTCATCCCCTCTCGGAACGGGAGGTCACTCGGGCACGTCATCCTCGCTAAACTATGGGGGTGTGGGTGGTGGTGGTGGTGGGGGCAGCAGCAGTGCGTATTCAAGTGACTAATATACAATCATCCGGTGCCTCCGCCTGCCATCCCAATTCCCAGTCCCACTGGGCTTCCAGTGGTGGTGGTGGTGGTGGTGGTGGTCGCTCCTCACATTCCCATGCTGGACACTTACTTTCTCAGAATCACTTTGGGCCCTCTGACTCCCAGGTAAGGAGCACAATTGCTGTGCCATTATTGCAAACGACTTTTTCACAAAAGAACAAGAAAAAAAAATTGGAAGGAAACCATTGACAAAGTCTTCACAGTAATCCTTTTTCCCCCTGCTCTCTATTGTCCTGAAAAAAAAGGTGTGCCTTTTTGGCTTCCCATCCACATCCACTGACTTGACTAGTACCATTCCTTTTGAATGGGAAAACGAGTTACAACAGTCTCCTCGCATTCCCATGCTGGACACTTACTTTCTCAGAATCACTTTGGGCCCTCTGACTCTCAGGTAAGGAGCACAATTGCTGTGCCACTATTGCAAACGACTTTTTCACAAAAGAACAACAAGAAAAAAAATTGGAAGGAAACCATTGACAAAGTCTTCACAGTAATCCTTTTCCCCCCTGCTCTCTATTGTCCTGAAAAAAAAGGTGTGCCTTTTTGGCTTCCCATCCACATCCACTGACTTGACTAGTACCATTCCTTTTGAATGGGAAAACGAGTTACAACAGGAGAATATATGTAACAATTAGCTTTTGTCATTTTTCTTGTCTGAGCTTCATATTGTTGTTGATGAGCTGATGACAAGCTCATAAGGATATCCTGTGATCATTTTCCCATGTAACCTAACCTCATGTCTCTCCTGTGATGCTCCGTATAAATTCCGTAAAAATACCAAAACAATCCCTAGTCCCTCAATGATCATTAAGTTTCCGCAGTAATAATTTCTTGACCACCCAGAACCAATTTCATATTACTTGTAAAATATCTTCCCAATCCCATTACGTATGGGTGATGCGATGCGAGCTATATGGAATTCCAAACAAGTCTAATTTGACAGGTTCTCTCGAACCTATCTCTTCATTTGGTCCCTCTCTCTCTCTCTCTGAGCTTCTGACACTTTACAGCAGAATAGCTAATCATTCATGCCAACCATATTCTCTCCCTTTTATTATTGTTGTTGAACCATATATATATACACGCCTAGAGAGCTGGTAATAATTTGCACGCAGAATGCAGAATCCTCACTCAAGTAATCTAATTCCCTCCTTGTGCTACCTACTTTCCTTTCAGATGATGAACTTCTTGTCGGGAGGGAATACCAGTAGTAGTTCTGGAGATTTCAGCTCGTCCACCCACGGGCAAAGTGCTAACGGCTCTGGTGGGACTTCAAACGGGGCGGAGGCCTGGCCAGCTACTTGGAACGCTCCCCATCAATTCACTCCTGACAATTACACCAGGTAGGTCTCCTCAAAAACCATAATCATCATGATCACACTTCTCTCTCTCTCTCTCTCTCCCTTTCAAACTCCTCTCGCTCGATTCACTTCCATTTAACGACGCATGTTACAGAAGACGTATACCACGTTGGTATGCATTCACATTTTTCTGCATTGAAAGCAAACCCAACAACATCGTTTCTGTACAAAAAAAAAATATATATCTAGAGTTTGTCTTGCATAATGTATACCTTCGTTTTAAAAATCATATCAACCGTGAGTGTGTGTGTATCATAACCAACCATTCCACCACCACCTACGTTTGCCCACTGCGGCGAGCGACCACTTGTACACTAATTTTTGTTTAGTACATATATAATATACATAATATGCCAGATATTATATCTCGGCGAACGCGAACATAAAAATTGATCCTCATTGTCCTCTTGCTCGCTTTTGGATGACGTGTGAAAGCACTCACTCATTCGGACAGACAGAAAAGAGTCTCTCATTTCATCTCTCTCTCTCTCTTTTTCTCTGTCTGTGACAAGAAGAGAAGGTATAGAGCACAAAAGGGATTTTTGTGTGTGGTGAATAGTGAATGCTGTTTTGAAGCGTTTTTACTTTTGCAACACTGCACTCCAATAGCAGAGCCCCCTAAATTGATGAGGATTCTCAAGTTGAAATCTTGCCAAGTCAAGAGAGTTTGTTGCCTGTTGCCTCCAACCAAAGCATTTTGTGAAGAGAGAGAGAGAGATTACGGTGAATGTGTAATAACAAATAATAATGGTAAATGATTTGATGATGATGATGATGATGATGGGCACTTTCAAAATATTATAGATAGAGTCACAAGTGTCGTAATGTATTCATAAAAGTGAGATCTTTTCCCCTTTTATTCAAGAGCCAAAGCTTATTTAAATGTCTGAATTAGTTCATTATTACTTTCAAAGTGCACAGCACAAAGCGCATTTACAAGTTTACAAAACGGGACGAGACTAGCCCTTTCATCGGCCAAAATGGAAAGAGGTGCATAATATATAAAATGAAAATGTTAGTGTTAAATAGGGAAAACGCTTTAAAAAATCTTTTTTTCTAATGATTTTGAATTATTTTCCTGATTTTCTCTCTCCCCTTTGATCTCAGGAAGGAGTTGAGGTGGTATTTAAAAATTAATAATAATAATAATAATAATAATGACACTTCTGGTTTTTTTATTTCAGTATGATGGCGGCCAACATTGCGTCAGCGAATAACGACATGTTTGCCTCGACCATGCTCCCATATCATCACCATCATCATGGGCACAACCTAACTGCTCAGTTTGGCACCTCACAAACTTCAACAATGTATAAAAACTATGCAGTAGCAAAAAATCCTCAGGCCCTTGGCCTGTTTTGATGATGAACAGAAGGAGAGAGCAAAAAATATCACGGTGGGAGCACCCAACAACGACGATACGACATCATCTCATAAAAAGAGTATCATCACATCACCCAGCATTCTCTGGCCATACATTTATTTCCCTGTCCCAATAAGTCCCAAAAAATGTATTCAACTGTGTGATCCTTCTTGCGATAAACCGTCCTCGTCGTCGTCATCGTCGTCCCTTTTGAGATTTTCCGAGCCATTGTTTGAAAGCTGAAAGAGAGTGGTTCAACTGGGGCTGGGGCTCTCATTTAACCAATCATATCAAAGGGAGGAATAATATTTATGCAAATAAATTTTTTGTATATAATCGTGTACTATATTTTAGCCTCGCCTCATGTATACTATATATACCTATTTTTAGTCGGTAGCACGAATACACTGTCGCAATGTTCCTAGACAAAAAAATGTAAAAATCAGTGATTTTGTATAAATGTAAAGTATACGGGATCAAAAACGCGCCTCTCTCTCTGTAAATAGATATATGAAATATAGGAGGTCAGTATAATATAATTATGTGGTGGGGTGGATTTTCAAGCCGTGTCGCTTGAAAAGAATTCAGAAAGTGCCAAATAGCTTGTGTATATGCTAACCGAAAATGTTAGTAAACGTCCAAAAAAGTTGTATAATAGTTTTCTGTAAAAATTAAAGTGTCTTTGGTGGTTTGCCTTCCAAGTTGAGAAATATACAATAAAGTCATGATGATGGTGTGTACTTTAAAAAAAAGTGACAAACGGTTGTTTGATGAGTATTATATGACCACGCACATTACTTTATTCTTTTCCAGATTTTGATCAAAATCCATCCATATATGAATTATCTATTTTTAAGTATCATCCTTTTAAAAAAATCCGTTTTGAAGTGCTTATAAACTGTCCACATTTTTCAGTTGATGAGCGATGGGTGACCCTACTGCGCTCGTGTACTAACACTGACATTTTCTTAAACTTATTTAATGACTTGCAAAACAGTCTCCTCTCAAAAGGTTATCTCCTCGTAAAGATTGGTACAGAAATCAAAAGTTTTTATCGATCGTCACCGTCCTCACTCCAAGTCGTTTTTGTAGGGAAACACTGGGTATTCCGTCAACTCATATAGCGAGTCCTTGAAGGTGGAATGTGGTAGGTGGTGGTGGGTGTCTGGGAACAATACGTGTCATATAACATGATGAATTACAAATTACCACAGGCCACATAGTGCCATGAATGAGCTCCTTGACTTTGGAAAAAATAGGAGTCGATTATGAATAAGATATTGTAGGGGAACCACCTGTTGTCTCAGCTTGCCCCAACTCTGAACTCTCCCACCCAACCACCTTGTCAGTGGGTCTATATATTTTGTTAGCATCTCTTTCCTCAAATTTCGAGTGTTATATCAAAAATAGCCTAGACCCTAGCTTAACATGATATATCCAGTATTTTTCCAGTTTCACCTCTGTGGAAAAATCCATTATGATTCAGACTACGTATGTCGTCGTCGCATGTCTAAATAATCTAGGTAAATTAGAGGCACAGCCACCACCACCACCACCAACACCAATGGTCACAATGAACTCCGTAATATTATTATTATGCTCTACATTCTACATTCATGTTTTTTTATCCTTCCTGTCTTAAAGTAGGAAAACCTGCGTAAAACTCCGCGAAACCACACAGTCACACGTATAGATAGATAGCGGATGACGACGACGGGCTATAGTGACTAGTGGAAGAAGGCGAGAACCGACATCATCATCTCCATCGTGTTGAATGCCACTTGGCAAAAAAGAAGAAATCCTTAGAGGACTCACGATGAATAAAACGCTCTCCCATTCTTTATTTTCCTCAAGTGTTCCAACAACATAACTCCACACCAGAGATAGTTCTGGTTTTCTCAACTCACACTCGTCGTCTCAATTCGCAAGTCAATTGAAACCAAAGCCGTCGTGGCATCCATCCTCTGGAAGCCGCAATATCCGGGCTTTGAATTTTATTCACTTTGGGTGGTTGGTTGGTGCATGGTCCTTGAAATTAAATTCCCATTTTTCCTCCACCAGCAGCAGCTCCAGCTCTCGTGTGACAGTGTGAGTGGAGCGTCTTTTTGGAAATGTTGTAATTTGGAAATTTATTAGCTTCTACACACAGTTAAGTTCCTGCTCGACCTATTATAGGATCGGCGGAAGTGCAAACAGTTTATTGCATTCAACAAGTGCATCCCGTTTAAGGGTGAGGTTGTCTGGAAATACGACGCGACGTTTGGAGGATTTTAAACTAGCAAGGGGTAAGACTTTATACCATGTTTTTACAATATTTGCTAATTCCTGTAGACAGCGATGATAGTTTAGCCATACAGTTGCTGTAGAAAAGATCCATCAAATCTACTGACGCTTTACATTTCAGTTTAAGAGCAACAAAATCATATGGAATCGAAATGTATCAATATTTTCAATACCTCCGTTCATCATCATCACACTCACCATCATAAATAGGTAAAAACTTGTATTTACATTAATCTCTACGAGCAAGTTCAAATCATCACTCAACTTTACACTCTCTTTTGCATAAATTTTTTTTTGCATGAAACCCATCATGAAAAAAAGATTTTCCCCTAGTTTCCCCATTCATTCGGTGGTGTTTTAGCATTGAGAGTCCCTCTCTCCCCACCATATCTTTCCATTCACCTTCCTTTTGCTGTCGTCTCTTACCCATCATGAAAAAAAGATTTTCCCCTAGTTTCCCCATTCATTCGGTGATGTTTTAGCATTGAGAGTCCATCTCTCCCCACCATATCTTTCCATTCACCTTCCTTTTGCTGTCGTCTCTGTTCCCCTCCACACACGTCAGACAACTTTCTCCAGTCTCCTCCGCCACCGCGCCGCTATCTCCAAACAGCGATTTGGTTTGACTCACACGGCTCATCTACTCTGAAAAATATATATCTGCTCCCGAGTGTTGGAATGTGTGAGTAGGAAAATTTCCTGTACAAATTCGCACACGACAAGGAGAAAATGGGAATGGGAGAGTGAAAAAGAATGCCGTCAGGAGCAGAGTTGAGCGCCAGACAATGTCTTACCAAAATGCATTATATTCGATTGAAGGATATAAAGAGCTCAAAAGAGAGAGAGAGAGTTTTTTTTCCCATTCTCATCATCAAGACGTTCCTGCCATCGACTCCACCACTTTATTTCTCACTCTTCAGCCCTCCTTCATCTCTCTTTTGCTTACCACCACCTCCTCTTCCTATCTCGCTGAGGAGGTGGTGGTAGGAGTCAAGAGCGAGAAAAAACTGATGTGATGTGATGATGATGATCCTTATTGTGGCTCTGCTCCGGTTTGATGGCATTGAGAGCCCCCGACACACGATAATATTGCTATACGAAAAATGCAGTTTATAACGGGCTATATATATGCGAGCTCTGCGGTAGTCCATTTCCTTAGGTGACCGGAATTCCAACACGATCCCTCATTTCCTTTACCAGTAAATTCCTTACCTTCTTCTCATATCCCCGCATTTTCTGGAGATGACTCCAAAAACATTCACGCTTTTTTTCTCTCCTTCTTCTTGTCCCTCCTCATGTCTGGATTCAAGAGAGGAAGAGAAAAAAAGAAGAGTTTTTTAGTTTATGTAGTTCAAGCAGGAGGAGTCGCGACCCAGGCTGAAAGAAATTGGTCTGGAAAGCATTTTTTTGGTTGTTTTATTATTGCATATACATAAATGTATAGTATTTATATTTACAAGATCATGATGAATCATACATACATTATGCGTTATGATATTGTGATATATAAGTGCATCATGATCATCATCACGACATGTATGCCAATATTGATGATGATGGAAAAGTCGCCCACGCTGTGAGACAGGAATCGAACTCAAATTCTGATTAGTACGTCATACACAAGTATCGTGGGAGCTCTGGATTTTTTTATCAGACAAATAATGACTGTAAAATCAGACAATAAACACACAGTCATAGCATGTAAATAGGTGCATATTATACTACTGTCAAAAAAGACAAATCTCAGCTATTCCACTGCACTCACAACACCCTGTTGCCACCGTCGAGAAACCAGACAATTACTATTAGCACTGTTCTGTGGTTGCCACTGATATCCTACCTGAAGCTCGACCGATAAAGCTAAGGACAAAGTTGTAACCTGTCATGTTTCGTCATGGATACCTTACTTTACTGCAGGGTGGTTTTGCATTTACGTGTATCTGCTAATCTGCCTTTTGTTTTTGTTCAGATAACTCGCTCAATTATTATACTCCTTTCAAAATTCCAGATCCAACTGTTTTGAAGTGATTCTGGACTTGCTGACTACTACTGTAATTTGTGTGGTGAACAGTGGCGGAAATCTGACCAAAAGTTAAAATACTTACTGACCAAGTGAATCTCAGCCGACTTGCTAGTGGTGTGCACCATGGATCCCGAGGACTTTCGAAGACATGGCAAGGAAATGATTGACTATGTGGCGAAATACCTGGAAACTATTCATACCCGTCGGGTGACCCCCACGGTGGAGCCCGGCTATCTCAAGCAACTGATCCCGATGGAGCCACCAGAGTATCCAGAACGATGGGATGACATTGTGGCTGACATTGAACCGAAAATCATGGTTGGGGTAAGTTGAGTCTGAGGCACATCTCATCTCTGAGCTGCCTCAGTTTATAACAAACTCACACCTTGCTTGCTTGCTTGCTTGCTAGTCGGATAAAATAACCATAAATTTCATTTTCTTTATTACTAGATGACTCATTGGCAGCATCCTCGGTTCCATGCTTACTTCCCGTCTGGAGCATCATATCCATCCATTCTGGCTGATATTGTTGGGGATGTGGTCGGATGTATTGGATTTTCATGGGCAAGCTTCTCTTTTCATTGCGCAAGAATTTTAAAACAAGAGTTTTAAACAATTAATTAATTAATCGATTAACGATTATTATTTCCAGGCTTCTGGTCCAGCTTGTACAGAGCTAGAAGGTATTATGCTAGACTGGCTTGCCAAAATGATGAATCTTCCCAAGCAGTTTATGCAATCCTCTGAAGGGAGCAGAGGTGGTGGTTGCATCCAGGTCTGTAATCATGGATGTCATCATCCCATATTCAAAATTCTAAACAAAAGAAATCCTGTTGAGTAAATGTTTTGTTTTTGTTCCATGTAGACGAGCGCAAGTGAGTGCATTCTCGTCTCCATCTTAGCAGCCCGAGCACTTGCAATTCAAAAATTGAAAAAGGAGAATCCGGAAGAGGATGAAGGTGTGATGCTCTCCAAACTGATTGCCTACTGTTCCAAGGAGGCTCACTCTTGCGTTGAGAAAGGCTGCATGATTGCGTTCGTCAAGTTGCGCATTTTGGAGACAGACGAGAACTTTTGTTTGCGGGGTGACACCGTTCGGAAGGTAAGTCCAGGAAACAGTTGCTTATCCTTATCGAACTTATGACACGCATGCAAATCAACTGGTTGTCCAACTAACACATTTGAAAATAATTTATTAAATATTAGGCAATCGAGCAAGACCGGAAAAGTGGACTTTTCCCGTTCTACGTGTCAACAACTGTGGGAACCACGTCCTGCTGTTCGGCTGACAATCTCCGAGAAATTGGACCAGTCTGTGAGGACGCTGACTGCTGGCTTCATGTGGATGCTGCTTACGCCGGAGGCTCACAGATTTGTGAAGAGTTTCGCCATCTGTTTGACGGGATTGAAGTAAGTTGGAGAATGAAAGCAGTGAAGAAAAAAAAATCTTTGTTTGCCTTCCAAGTTTTCTCTCAAAACTCACGAGAGTGATCTATACACATCCATCTTGCCCTTCCTGAACATGATTTTAACGCACTTTTATTTATTTATTTATTACAGTATGCCTGGTCTCTGAACACAAATGCTAACAAATGGCTTTTGACCAACTTTGATTGCTCTTGCTTCTGGTAACTAACAATAAACCTAATTAAATGTTCATTTATAAACATAATGTTATGTGGGCCTTTTATATAATGTATCTCATCTCATTTTTTGGAATCAGGGTGAAAGATCGATACAAGTTGACTCAGGCTTTGGTCGTGGATCCATTGTATTTGCAACACAGCCATTCTGAGGAGAGCATTGACTACCGGGTACCACACCGCTCAACAATTAAATATGTCCAAATAGGTAGCTTATTATAATTTGCCTTGATTACCAACTGGATGATGATTTTCTATGTAGCACTGGGGTATACCTTTGAGCCGTCGCTTCCGAGCTTTGAAGTTATGGTTTGTTTTCCGAA
Source organism: Dicranocentrus wangi (assembly GCA_036850665.1). Lineage (NCBI taxonomy): Eukaryota > Metazoa > Arthropoda > Collembola > Entomobryomorpha > Entomobryidae > Dicranocentrus > Dicranocentrus wangi. Next base: position 6,117 of record JAANSN010001173.1, on the reverse strand, counting down.
TTTATGGCGCTGAGGGACTAAGGTAAATACATCCGGGAGCACGTGCGACTTGCCAAGGTTTTCCAGAAATTGGTGCTGGGAGATGCCCGATTTGAGATCATGAACAAAGTGGAGGTAAAAATCAGTCGGATTATTTATTTATTTTTACATAAGCCTTCTTAACTATTCAGGGATAATATTTGTAATGTTTTAATAATTCTTAATGTTTTGGTTTTTAGCTTGGTCTAGTCTGTTTCCGCATGAAAGGGTCAAACGCTCTGAATCAAAAGCTATTGTCGACCATCAACGCTTCCGGGAAGATACACATGGTTCCAGCTTCACTCAATGACAAGTACGTCATTCGGTTTTGCGTCTGTCGGGAAAACGCTTGTGATGAGGATATGCGTAAGTGAAAATATCACACAGAAACTTAAATTGTTGTTACATATATCCATTCTGAATTTTTGTTTTTTAATTTCATTCTTTCTTCCATTCTAACGTATAGGTTACGCCTGGGATGTGATCAAGACGATTGCGGACGAAGTTGAAAAGACCGAGGTAGGTTCGGAGCCGTCATCTCCGGCGGCCGTGCCTGAGCCTGCTGCGAAACGGTTGAGCGAGGAGACCCAGGCCATTCTGAAGGCCATCTCCGAGCGCCGTTTCACATTGGCCAGGCAGACGTCCATGCTTACCGATATCACTGCACGTACCTCTGTGAGCCTCACAGAGGACGAGGCACTAATTCCTAGCAGTCGTCGGGGTAGTTTGTTCCCTGCATGCGCCTTCATTGACGACTACGCCGAGGCGAAGGAAGGGGAGCGGAGGGCTAGTTTGATTGATTTAGGATTAGATTTAAAGTCGATTCTCGCCCTGCGACGGCAGAGCGATAGTGGGGTTCGCTCCTCGGGTGGGATCGGGCTAGCAGAGGCTTCGCTCCACGAAGCCATTGAAGAGGAAAATGGGAAAGATAATGACGAGTTTGAGTCCACAGCATGATGAACAAGTTTTATGTTTATTTATTTATTTTGTAATTTTAGCCCTTTTTGCTTAGCTAATTTTAAATCATTTATGTTATGTAATTTCTTAAATTATTTTCGATTATTGTTATCTGGTGGCCATTTTTGTATTCATGACTTTGAATTTATGTTATTAGCTTAAATATTATTATGTTTACTAATCCTTGTACTTTTTTCCCTTTTGAAGCCAAAGGAGGCTGGAAACTGCGCGAGAAAGGATCCTTGTGCTATGAAATGCCCATAAACCTGCCTTGTCCTTTCTCCTACCCTGTGAAGAAGACCTATCTATGTATATTGGCAAAACCGAAGTCTTTTCACATTTTAAACCCATTTCAAACCACCTCCTCCTCATCATCCTCCTCAAAACTCACTCTTTTACGTTCCGTCCTCCTTGAGAGCTTATTTTGAAAATCGTGAAACAATTTCTAATACTCGTTATATAATTATTGTTCTCTGGTAAATTTCACACAAGCATTAAAAATGACTGTATTACTAATGATGAAATAATTCGAAATCTGGCAAATAAAAGCTTTGTAGTAGTACGTATTTTTCCTTGTTTGCATTTTACTTTTTAGTTCAGTTGCTTTTTTTCTAGGATTGTTATTATTTATCTTTAGAGCGCGTGTAATTTTATAAGCATAATATGTACAACTTTAGCGTTATCTTTTTGTATTAATTTACCAGCCTAACATAAAGCAAAACAGATTGCAGCGAGCTTTTCATGTTTTGTAAGTAGTGGAGAAAAATTATATAAATTCTCAGGATGCAGATGTGTCGGAAGAACCCACTAGGAAACCACAACCCAAAGGGTTACCCACGGAGAGAGACGCCGTTGCTGAGCTAAAACAGAAACAGGATGAGTTGCTCAAGCAAAAACGGTCATATTTCGTCCGAATGGTATGGTCCAACTGACAGTTGCCAATTTGTTTGTTTTGTTGTTTTTTTTTGTAAAATTCACCTTTAAATTCTGTTATCTCTATCCCATCCCCTCTCTTCTCTTCTCTCCACCCAAAACAGGTTAGCGATCCGAAAATCTATAATTCTCAGGATGCAGATGTGTCGGAAGAACCCACTAGGAAACCACAACCCAAAGGGGTACCCACGGAGAGAGACACCGTTGCTGGGCTAAAACAGAAACAGGATGAGTTGCTCAAGCAAAAACGGTCATATTTCGTCCGAATGGTATTATAGTCCAACTGACAGTTGTCAATTTGTTTGTTGTTTTTTTTTGTGAAATTCACCTTTAAATTCTGTTATCTCTATCCCATCCCCTCTCTTCTCTTCTCTCCACCCAAAACAGGTTAGCGATCCGAAAATCTATAACCCGAAAATTGTCAAAGCCCGTATCCCAGCGATCAAAACACGGCCGTCGTTTCCCCCCATGGATCACTCTGAAGATGATGAGAACCCGGGGGCAGCATCATCACTGGCGGTGGGGAGCGCCAGCCCAATGTAAGTCCTCTTCAATCACCTCCTCCATTCCATCCATCGCCTCCATCTTCTTCCTTGCCCTATTTTTCCGGGACCAAATTAGCAGGAGAGAAAATGGCCCACGTGCCGTGTGCCAATTACGACTGATTAAGTGTAAAAAAAGGAAATGCATTTTCCCTCACTCTCGCTCTCCTTCTCTGTTTGTACGCAGNAAAAGGAAATGCATTTTCCCTCACTCTCGCTCTCCTTCTCTGTTTGTACGCAGAAGGTAAAGGAAAGTATCATTCACTTCGACTAATACCAATTTAATGGGGTTGCTCAACAAAATAGCAATAAATCATCATTCGAGCGTGAGCAAACGACTCAACTCTCTAGGATTCTCGCACATTCTCTCTCTCTCTCGAGAACATGCATTAGGACTTTGGAAACAGGATGTTGGTTGCATTGTTCTCTCTGCCTCTCCTCTCCTTCCTCTCTCTCCAAAGGCATTCCTTCCTTGCTTTTCCAGAGAGATAACTAGACGTAGCAGACGACGTGGTGGTGGTGGTGCTCTCTCGACTGGAGAGAAAAGTAGGTTAAAAGATTTTTTTTTCACTTGGGTGACTCAAGCTATGGCAAATTAATGGTCTTTCCATTATTCAGATTTTGAGAGGGCGGTATACGCTTCCCATAATAATATGAATATGAATGTTTGATGGGCTGCTAGCTGGATTATAAAGAAATTGGGAAAGTCGATACGATACTCTCTCTCTCTCTCTCTCTCTCTCTCTCTCTCTCTCTTCCTTTATTCCCTTTTTTGCTTTCAGTTCAGTAGTTTGTGGGTCTCTGGAAATGATGTAGTTTTCTTGGAGAGGGATAATAATGAAAAGTAGCAGTAGTGGTAGGAGTAGTAGATTTCCCATTTAAATCCTATCTCGCTCCTCCACCGAATGACTAATCTGTGTAATATTTTATCAATTTTATTCGAGGCGGCGGCGGCGGCACGTTTCCCGAAAATTTATTTCTTGAGAGGATTTTGGATGGAAAGGGTGCGCCGTTGATGCTTTCTTAAATGGTTGTTATTTTATTATATAGGTCTTCGACTTGGATTAGTTGGCCGCTGGCGTTCATGTTTCAGGATATTGTGGAGGAAGTGACAAATGAAGTTCCATTCAGGTAATGTGACTTACTTGCTTCGACATAGCAGCAGTCCAACCTATAAGCTGTAAAATCTAAACTATATAAGTATGAGGATGAGATGAGGAGAGGCAAGGGGATTTTCGCAATTGTTTTTGATCACTAGATTTAGAAACTGGGACTCGACTCTATCAATCAAGCCGGGTGCTTCAGGGTCGACGAAAACATCTCCCGAGTCGGACTGTCAGTTACGCTCGATAAGCCCGAATCCACAACGACGACGAAGCAAATCCCCAGCTCCTCCACCAGGTGTGAAGTCTCCTACGAAAGCTCCCATGTTGGGAACGGGTCCTGCAAAATCCAATCATTTGAGTCCTCCAAAGCCTGCTCCAAAGTAGTCGGCAAGTGGAAGCAGTATTGGAAGTTCTGGTTGGAGGGGAAAGGTAAAAAAAAATTTTTTTTTTGGATGTTTGCTAAGAAATGAGAGAAGAAAACCAGCTAGAACTTGGATTGGATATTGGATTGGATCCTCTTTCAACGCAGCATAGCTATACATAAATATATACTCTCTTTCAAGCTGTGCAGCTTTACTAATGAAATATTATACCTTTTATTAGCGTAGTGTCTCAGCGTAGAGATATCCACCGGATATTTGATTCCAGTTTAGCGTGTAGAATTTCTTAGTTATAGAATATAACATGTAATGGGATTTCGAGGAAAACTGTGGCTCATTCAGCCATTTAATTGGATTTGTTAGTGATTAGTTGATTAGTGATGGGATATTAATTATGGAGAAAGATTGAATCTATAAAAGGTGTATGTACTATATTTGAACTATATAAAAGTTGGGAATTTTTTTGTCCGAAATCTTGTAAATAATAAAAATTTCCGATATCAATCAAACAACAAATTGATTTTTTAGACTTTTCCCTTTTTTATTATCACGATTCACGACATGATATACATACATACTTTCTTCTTTATATATATATAGTTTTTTATAACTCTGTCCACTTTTATTGCGAGTTGCAATGCATAAATATACATACAATATAATAATAATATATTAAGTCGATTACAATTTCTAAACTGCACCAAAAATTGTATATTTATTATATACATAAAACGCGTTTTTTTTCAACAGTATCCAGACCACGTAATAACACACACCTATCTTTTATATACGATATAACATATTTTAAATCCACATTTTAACGAACACTTTTTAACAGGTTTTAAACACACACGCACGGACACATTTACAACAACTCTGGTGTCCTCAACAAATATTCCACTGGATTTCCTTTTTTATTTATTTATTTAAATGAGTAAAACATTTTTTTTTACAAACCTTTGGTCGTTTATTACTATTATTATTATTTTTACAAATGCAAACCCTCTCCTTTTGTTTACGAGTTAAAAACACAAGAAAAGTAGTAGGAATTGAATTGGCAATCATATAAACAAATCGAGATTCTCATTCAAGCCTCTTGTTTCGCAAGTTGTTTTGTGAGAAAAATGTACCTAATAATAATTGCAATGTTTTTTTACAATCATCTTGCTTACTACTCTACATTTATAGTTTTCAGTTCAAGCAAAAAGTTTTTCTTTCTTTTATTAAATTATAGAAGCAACTCTTTTGCTCCTATTGCAAATGTCAGCCAGCCAGCACCTAAAGCTCTACAAATACTTTTTCGACAAAAATATGATTCATTTTTATTATTTTTGGAGAGAGAGAAAGAGTGAGAATAAAATATGGTTTTATCTTTTCTCTTATAGCTGCCCTTTCAAAGTCTAATTCACAAACTTTTAAATCTTGTTGGCTTTTTGGCAAATAAATCAAAAACAAAATTGACTAGAACAGCGTGCATCCTTGCGTATTGCGACCATTGCATCAGCTATAATTAATGAACTGGCTATTATCTCATCTTCTGCTACATAGCTCTATAGTATAAAGCCTGGAAGAAAATAGAGGATTGTGTGGACAGTGCGATATTTTATATTGAATTGGATTGCTTGTTTTTGAACACCGAACTATCCAAATCCAGAAATTATAATAATTTAATTTGTGTTAAAAATCTGCCCCTTCAAAATAGTACATCCATATCCAGCTTAGCTGAGCGTTTTTCTAAAGTTGTAATAATATGGCATTTTTCAAATAACATTCAGTGCGTTTTTATTTAAAACTACATTATTTTCATAATAATTATACGCTATATTATTATTATTTGGTTGGGCAAGCAATGTTTATTTTGCATATTTTTTCACTCGTTTCCAAACGGTCTATAAGTACGTACCCCCTTCAAAATGTAAATATCGAGTATCCAAAAAGTGTTTAATATTGTGGTTTTTTTTTTCTTTCAAAAAACACAACTAAAAGGCACAAACCACAATTAACGCTTGCACGTCACTTACATAGTTACTCTGGTCGTGACCTAGGTATGACTCGTCGTCATCAGTATAGCCTTTCCGCCCAGTAGCCTAATTCATTCTAGATCTAAAAGTCAGCATATATAAAATGTAAATTTCTCGCTTATATGGCATTTTTCATTGAATTCCTCCAAAATACAAGCAT
>JAANSN010001172.1:0-37520 GCA_036850665.1 Dicranocentrus wangi | reverse complement strand
GAACTAACGTTTTTAGTACACGTACGTAAGCAATAGGTAGTGTAGTGGGCGGATGATTCCCTGCAGTGGGGAAATTTCCTGTGTGATCATCATTACGCAGTGGTTCCGATTTGATGAGGTATGATGATTTCATTTCACGTGCATGTACCTCTTTCTCCTTAAGTATCTCTTGAGTTGTTGTTGCCTTCTGGGATATCTATTTTCTGTTTATAATTCACCTCATCATCCGATATCATCCTCTCATTCCTTACTCATTCCTGCAGGAACAAGAATCCTCCTCGGTATATCAGTTTCCACTGATATACACCATATCGCACTGATGATTTATCCAATCTTCAGTATCTCATCTCAGTTTTTTCAAGAGAAAGTACCACCAACAAAGGAATTTACAATCTCGAACGACAAACAGCTGAAACAAACAAACTAGCTCTTTTATTACTTTTCCCAATTCAACTGCTCCAAGAACTTGATATTTGCTTACAATTTTTTTCCGTAACTATTTTGTCAGTGGTATACCCAGGATTGCAACACTACATCCGTAATGTATATAACCTCAGTGTTATTAGTCTTTGTTGACGAAGAGGAGAAAAAAGTGTATGGCAAAAGTTGCCCCGGTCTTTCTCTCTTCTCTTTTTTCTTTTTTTTCTCCTGCCTCCTCCCACGGTCTTGTTTTTTATATTCTATGCATTCACGCTGCTGTGCTGTTTTCCTCCTAAAATGTACTTGCTACTCTGCAGGTTTTTTATTGCTTTTCCCAACTTTCTTTTCACCATTTACTCCTTTCATACTGTATAAATACACAGTTGGTTGACGTCTTTTTGTGGGAGACCTTTATTCAGCCACGTGAACGGAATATAAATTTGGGGTGATGTGCCGTCGACAACGGCAGTGGGACACGAGGCATCCCCAAAAATAACTTAAAGAAGATGTGGAACAAGCAAGATGTGGGGTTGATTGTGTTGTGATGAGGGCAAAAATATGAGTGCCAGTAATACAGTCTGACTGCAAAGTCAGTTCTGTTCCAGAATCCCACTCTCATCTTCGCAGATATGACATATTTCCCTAGTTAAATGTGTCATTCAGCTAAATTACAAAATGTGCTTGGTATGCACTTTCCGGGTCCAAAAAAGTGTCGACCTGCAAAGGATCCATACAAAGAGATACTTTGAGCATATATAGGTACACTCCACTTGTTCACTTCAATCATTTTTCACGTGGTGAAAGTAGGCAGTTCCATCACTTTGTAGTTTGAACATTTTCGCTTCTCCAGATCAAACAAAGAAAAATTCCCAAAAGAACACCTTCAAGGACATTTTGTAAAACGTAAGCAGAGGTGGGTGTGGGGGGGGGCTAACAGGACTTGAGATAAATGGAAACGTTTCACTTTCCCCTGTTTCCATTTCCATCGGATGAATGAGTCTGAAATGAAAAATAACACAATGGATGCGTGGAAAAAGAAGAATGGGGTCCAATGTGGGAATATTAAATGAACGGGTAAGTTTCCCTAAGGGTCTTGTTGATTGAACTAGAGGTTTCGGGTTGGCGATATGTAAACAGGAAACATCAACATAAACTACCATTGTACGACGACGCGAAAATTTTGTCTGGCATTTTTGCTGGGCCCTGGAATGGACAGGTTGTGCAGACAGTAACTTAAGTAAGGTCACGCAGGGAGTGTGGTAGTGACAGCTAGAAACTTATATTTAGGAGACAGCAAGTCGCAGCAACCTACATCTTTCTTTTCAGAAACACTTGGCATTTCCAGGAGAAGAAAAAAAATGGGAGAAAATTTGGAGGACGAGCACCTATTTTCAACCCGTTTCCCATTCACTCGTCTCGAGGAAAGTCAAGGGAAACGAAGGTAAATGAAAAGGTTATTTCATTTCCATTGTTCAAATAGAGACAATCGTCGCAATCACGAACGCTTCATTTATTCACTACAATACTGTCTGCTGTTGTGCATACAATACTTTTCCCCCTTTCTCCGGATCCGGTTTCAATCCACTATGAATCAGTTTTCGTACGGGTGGAATTTGATATGGACGCCTTAGTCGCGTCGCGGGGCTACAGCGTGAAAGGTAAATTGAGAGGATTTCGTGTAAAGCATGAACAAAGAAAGTGATAAGTATCCAGCAGTGATCGAGAGACGACAATAAATCATATGTTTACTTCAGCTCAACACAGACTACTATGCGATTACGTATGCGACAAGCATGTTCGTATACAAGTACACCCTCTCCTTTTTCTTCGCCTTCGGATTCGCAAATTCCTTCCGTAAATCTTCCACCCAGTCAGTTTTTTCAGTTGGTACGTACGTATATATATGAGCTTTTACGACAAAAATCTTCGCCTGCTCCACTTATTATGTAACTTTTTTTTCATCGTATTGTGTGGAAAGGAGGAAAGTAAAGTTGGCATCTTAAATCGGTTGTTCAAAGTTTAACACTTATCGTTCCCGTATCACCGCCTACCTATTTTTAATAAAGCAGAGGAGTTTCCCGCCGCCGTCTTACGCTTAGTATTCTCGAACGACCCAAGCGAAAACTCTGAAAACTCTAACGCGAACTCCCGAAATATCACCGAGAAACAGGATTCTCCACTCCTCTCTAATCTACGATTTTTTTTCTGCTGTTCCTTCCCTCTCTGTATAAGCCTTTGCAATAAATTAAGCTTACCCATGCTCTCGTGATGCTCTCAGACTTTGGTAGACGACATTCGTAATTATAGAAGCTACTCAGGGATGAATTTTATGTATTTTGTAAATTCGGAGACAGCTTTAGAAGGCACAACTGCGTAGTTGTCCTGTGCTCTATGAAGTTCCCAAATTTTAATTGCATATATGGTCGAAAATACTTTTCCTATAATAAAACCACCTCAAAAATAATACATATTACGAATCAATACATTTTCAAACTCGACAATTCTCGACGTTCCTGCTATAGTTCAACTGTCACCGTGCATAGAAATAGTCTAAAAGATTTCGCCTTAATATAATCCGTCCGTATAATGTACATTAAATGTAATATTTTCCCTGACTTTGAATGCACCCTGGGTCGACCTCGTCGATCAATTTGCAGTTCACCGAATAAATCTGTCGTTGACCTTCGACCAACCTTGAGTATTCCAAATGTAACAATTTTATATCCATTTAGCATATTTACGAGGCACAGATTACGACAAAAAGTTCTGAGGAAGGTCGCAAACGGCTGCATTCCACTAAAATTTTTATTTCCTCGCAGGATTCATGTTGAGCACCTACTCATGTCCCCAGTCGGCTACACTTATCATGGTGACACAAACTGGGAAACTTTTCGGTGAAATGAGTTTTATGAATGGATTTACTTTTTCATTACAGGATAGATAATCAAGTAGGTATGGGCAGTATGACGTCCGCAAAATCCCAAGCGTGTATGCTCAAGTATGCTTTCACGTAAAGATGGGACGGGGGAAAGACAACTCATTAATTTAGCTAATCAATCTAATCTCGCCCCTCTTACATGCCTGTTTGCCTTGCTTGATTGCTGATCTTTGGTTGTGATATCGCTAAGCATAAAATAGGATGGGCTTTCACTGAATTTAGTGCAGAATTCAAAAAATACACACGCGTAATGGGACATGTGAGTCAACGACTGTCTCACTCAACTTTGGAGCAGTTATCACTACGACATTATCAGGCTTTTTCGTGAAAATGCAGTCTCTTAATGAGTTCAGTCAACAACACTAAATCTTCCAAGTTTTTTTTTATCATATTCCCTTCCGTATCTTTACGTTACACATTCCACCCAAAAAGCAGCTTCCAAGACAGACTGCAAAGCGACAAACACACTTGTTTCTTTAGCCCATCATCACGAAGAAAAAATGAAAACAGATGGAATAGGATTCTACTTTTCTATGTTAAAACTAGCACAGACTTTTGCCCACTTCTACTACCTATTCTTTGTGTAATGGGGATGGGCATATCGCTGAAATTTATCTGATGAGACCTACAAAAGACACGGACGAAATGTATATTTTCATACTTTCAAGACTGGGCCATGAAGGAAGTGATCTCGTTTGAATTGCTGTCGACGATCTCGTGCTAGAGGGTTGCCAAATAGTATCAAACAAGCGTTGCCCCTTTCATCTGTTGGCAATCTCATTCTCGTTTCGTTACTCTTCTTGCTGCATTTTTAAAATCATCTGTGTAGCATACAGATGATGATCTATAGTTGAGCTCGCGGATTTTTAAATCTTACGGCCTGCAAAGTGATGTGAGAAACGGGAAGTGAGCACGTTTTTCTCCATCTGTGTGATGTGCACATCGAGCAGAGATGAAGTATGTTCTCATCATCATTCTATCATCACTTTAATGCAAACTTTAGTGCTTTTATTCCCACAAGTTGTTACAGGAGTGTACCGAAGCTTTTACGAAACATCTTTCTCCTCTTCAAACAGTGCATTACGATGTGACATTGCATTCACTCAAACCCCATTTCACATTTTGGCTATGCACCCCACTCACTCTACACGCCGCATATTATTATGAATTTTGTTCATTTCATAAATCCCGTTTCGGAAGCCCGAGACACTAAAATGATATGTTACAAAATACTATAAAAATAAAAATATTGAGTATATACACAATATGTGCATTAATAAACATGTAGCCGTAAATAACTAGTGAAAGAATACCAGTGTTCGGTGATGATGTGGGTATGAGTGGTGTGCAACAGACGGTTCGCGTTCTTCCTGGTTAAAATCCTTGTCTACCAACCAACATTTGCACATGCAGTCTCATTTATTTCGGTTACCAGTAAAATCTATCACATTGGGTACAGGCCGTGCATGATCTTGTCTATGAATATATGTATATACTTAAAATGTAAGCATCACTTCACAGTATATACATACGATACATAACGATAGAAAGAAGAAAGTAGCAAATCCTAGCACTGCGCTAGCTATCATATCCTAGAGAGTGTGAGTTATATAAGTTTCAATGCAGTTATAGTCAGTAAACACAACTGTGTGCCAGCCAAGTTGGAAAACCCCAAGAGAAAGAAGGAATAAATTGCCGGTAGGCCAACTAAAAGCGATGAGAGGATTAGAATACATCGTCAACTTGGCACAAGGCCGAGTAGCTGACAGCAGAAAACAAACTTTTAAAAAACACATTCCATAGTTCGGAGAGGACTTACTTTATGATTATCAACTAGAAGGTCTCCACCAATGTATATGTAGAAACATGAAACTATACATTCCTCTGACGTAATCCGCTAGTGTTTTAGGTTTTCGTGTTTAAGATTCTAAGAGAGTTGCATATTCCGACTGTCCTGATGGCGTGTGCTGAAATCATGTGCGCTCACATTGAACATTTTTCTCAATTTTCCGAATGAATTAAAGATAAACCTATATACCCCATTGGTATGCATTCTCTGTTTATTTAAGCATTAAATATAAAAAGAACAAACAAGAAGATACAGTTCATTTGGAAGATGTTTCTTGCCAGCACTATATACCACCCTTGTAAGTTACTCCCACTATGCATAGGTACATACTTTATGTATTCGCAATTCTATATATATACATATACGGTTTGATATTATAACTCAGAAGACTGGAACAGGTTGTAGCCGTCATATTTAGTAAACATGAGAATCAATAAATCATTATTATATGAACCCGGCCTTAGCCAATTCCACCAATTCACTTCCGGGATAACTTTTCATGCATTTTGATCTTTCAAGTGGGCGCAGCACAATTTGTTTTGTCTACTGTCTTGATATAGCTAGGAGTGGAGGAATATGCTTTTGATACTATCTACATAAACAGTTTTCAGCTCTTACCTTCGTCGTTGTCAGATGAAGAAGAGCTCATTAAGTCCAACGGGTGATGGTGTCGCTGGTGGTTTTCTGTTTCATAACATGACACGGCTCGTCTGCTAGAACTTCGAGATTTCCTTCTGCGCCTGTATCCAGTTTCTCCTTTGGCTGAACAACTAGTTCCACTTTTATGCATACACTTCTTGTCATAGTTCTCGTTTTCATCATAATTATCATTCCTTGTCATTATAGGTGCTTCCGCCGATGGGAATACTGACCTGCTTCTTGTTGCAGGGGTCGCATCATTAGCATTACAGTGACAGAGGCATAATGACTCAGAAACGGTTCTGCTCTCCTTTTCCTCATTTTTTTCATAGTGCTTGCCAAATCGGGACCTGCTAGGTAATTCAGTGAACCGAACCTTTCCTTTGGATTGGTGATGATGCTGGTTATGACACTTATTTGGAGCAGAGAGAATAGATGACGATGGCGAAATTGAAAATGATAGGGACTCGGACTGTGACAGGGAATGGGAGTGAGTGATGGTTGACCTGCTAGAGCAATTCGATCGGTTTACAGGATTTGTGGAAATGGATCCCATCGACGAATCTGCTGAAACAACTTGCCAATTGAGTGGTCTGTGGAGGGTTACCTCGACTCGGACAGCGGATGCTGATTTTCTAGGACTGACCCACAATCTTGGCTTCCCTTCCACCATGTCAATTGCTGTTGTGATGGACGCCTTTGATTCCCTCTTTGCGAGATTAGTTTTGCTGTGACGTTGTTCATTGGGGTGATTGCGGTGTTTCGACTTTGATTTCGATTTCAGAGCCAAATCCTTTCCAATGTTGTGATTGTTGTTGGAAGTGTCGGCTGAATGCGAGTTGTGGGTGGTGTTGTTATTGGCTGAATCCTCACTTTCTGGAGACCCTGATATGTTGTCACACTGATCAGGGTCTGGATTTTGGACTGTTACAATAATTTCTGGAGCTAGATTTGACGGCATGGTTGTAATATCAACTTAACGTGCCCACAAGAGATTACACACTACTTGTGCTGATTAAGTAACGTTAGAGTTGGCGCTAATGTGCAGCTTGGGCAAGCTTAAATCGCACATTACAATTTCTGTATGTAATTAACGAGCACTGACAGTTTGCGGTATGCAAATATGCATACTCTCTACATAATTAACTAATGTTTGCTCTCCAGATTATGAACGATTTCACTTGAAATCCAAATTCCTCATGTATTCCGCAAATTAGTTCAGAAAACTCCCTTAATTAGCATGTATTGTACTACCTATAATGAATACAACGGCAACACCGGTTTCCGAAATATTCTCTATCTAAATTAAAATCTACGAGCTAGCTTTGTCAGCAAACTACGCGCACTGGAAACTAACAATATTTTCCAGGTTACAAAGAGTCCTCTTCAAAAGCACATTTTCTATTTAAAGAAGCGTGTGAAATCGCTTCATTTAGAGAGAGACGATCCACTGCCAGTGCTGCGGTGAGCAAACTGAGTTAAGATCAACTGGAGATCAAGAAAAAAAGGAGATAGAAACTAAAGAGAGGAAGCAAGGAGATGAGAACAAAAATCTCTGCCTCCGAACTCCTGTTTATATGTAGTCCGTTTTATAGGCATTCATTTAAAGATAAAGAGCGAGAACACATGGATCTATCTATCTATGCATGATATGTGGTATATCGCTCTTGGTTCGGCTTTTGTATGTTAACTTCCCCAGTATAGGACTAAGGACAGGGGAATGAATGCTTAAGCTTGCTTACATAAAAACACTGATATATATGCATGATTCTTTCGGTCTCCGTATTCTTCGTCCCCAAACCAACTTTTTTTGTGTCCTTTCTGCATGCATATCGCTTTTTGAATACACAAAATATTCCCCCGGATGTGTTCAATGTACATACGATAAAAGACACGGAGTCAAGTCAACATTCACCATCGCACCGACCGACCGAATAACGGGCGCGACGTGGCGTAAGTACGGTTCCATCTCACACACCGTATGTATATCTTATAGATAGAACAATCTTTCTAGTTTTGTCGGATCGGAGTGAAGCCACGCTGCTGAAAACTACTAGAAAAAGTTTTTTCTTCTGAATTTTACTACTTGCTGTTAGTGTTACAAGTTAGAACAACTGCTACTACTGCTGATATTGATACACATACAACTGTTGTAAGTCACTTTACTATAATGACGGTTCCATTCCATAACTTCTCTTTTTCGTATTATTACTGAATTATACATATGTTACGTTTACCCCTTCGCTCTCCTTCTCCTTATGCCCGGTATGCATGGGGGAAGCAGGCTTCAGTCAGATCTGAATCTTTCACTATAACCTTAAATATTATAATATTTTGGAAGGGATAACATTAAAGTAACTTCTTGCAATGCATAATGCATGTGCTAAGTCGTTCAGTTCACAGAGATGGACTATAATGTACCACACAGCTACGAGTGTTTTTTGAGAAAAGTACGTTACAAAAGGGTAGGATAATGGACTATGAAAGTACATGCATAATAGAATACATTTTTACTTACACCGACACCACATCCCACCGTCACCGTATGGACTAAGGACATGAGATGAGGAGCTCGTTGCCAATTGTGCGGACAACAAGAGAAGAGAACTTTAAGGCAAAGTAGCTCGTCAGTAGCTCAACCAAAATATTGTCATGTGCATGTTGAGGTTTGGTCTTAACAGCTAGTGTTTCTTTCCAAAAAAAAGTTTGAAAGTTACTTTTCTGCCTGTAGTTTAGTTTTCCGCGAAAAAGCAGTAAACCAAGCAGTAAACTATAGTTTTAACGTCCACTGGATTTCACCATTTCACCACAGAGAGCTCACCATTTCATGGGAAACAAACATTTGTTCTTAAGCTACATAAATACGAAAGGGCTTGTTAGATGACAAGGATGTTATGAAGGGGTGGGATGGGATGCCAGCAGCTGAACCAAAACCAAAGCCTCGCCGAAGGGAGATAATTCAGAGGTTATATAAATTCAGTGGTGGCTTTTGTATTTTTTGTCTATTAATCGGTTTAATTTTGCCTATAAACTAAAAGCAACTCCACCGAAAAAGTTCCATAAGATAATAAATCCACGTAAAACTAACAATAATAATACTGATTTATCAGAGTAGGTCCAGATGTAGCGGAATTGCAATTATTAAAATATATATCGCAGAACGCTGTAGCTCCTGGTCCGTTTTGTACATTTTGCCAGAATCTCAAAGTTTTCCTGCTTTTATATATACAATATTTCATCCCACCATAGAATAAGAATTTATATTTAATAGAATAATATTTAAAGCTCCCTGCATCCCACGGATTGATAGGTGTAAGAAATGTGCGAGTTCTATTGTTGAGATTCCTATACTCGCTAGTAGTCGCAGTCGCTAGTCGCTACTTCCCTTTTCCTTGCACGCAGGTTGTCTCGTTGTGTTGAAACTAACACTAATCACCGAATCAAGTAGAAAAACCTCAAATAACATAACATTATCAAACAAAAGGTATACATCACAGGTTCTCATTCGATGTAATCCCATACTGCCTCCCATACTTATTTAGGTGACAAGAAATTTCATTGAAGACTGACTGATTGAATAACCAAAAATAGCTTTCTGGACTAATTCATGGCTTGTATCAATAACGCATGTATCAAATGGATCATCATCATCACGTTTTTCAGTCTTTAGAAGCTCTTTTCGTTTAAATCTTCTGCCTGCTATGCCGTCATGATACTATATCAACTCTAACTCTAGGGAGATTCGTCTTCAATATATAGGGAGCTACGATAACCTTGCCGTTAGCCAGCCAGCCAACCCCTCCAGATGGTTCTTTCCACAGAGAGCACTTACGCAAATCCGCACGTCCCGTCGTCGCTAACAGGTCATTTTTTTGTTCCACCCAACCCAACCAAAGTAGTCTCCTTTTCATAATATCCTCAGGAATTTTCAATCCGTGTCACTTTGCAGCCACGAGACTGACCAAGGTCAGCGGTTTGAGGGTGCCGCAGTGCAGAGGTATCTGTTGTATTGTAAGACGTAATTCCAACCAGTGGAAATTCGAAGGATGGAAGACCTTGGCCAAATACATAAACCGAAATACCTATACCTACATATCCCATAATATAGCCTTTCTTCGCCTTGCTTGTGAAAATGCTCAGCTCATCAAATCTCTTTGTTCTTCTCCTTGTTGAAGGAAGCACATAGTATCATCATCATCCCCATCCCATAAGTCATCATGGTACAACTTCACAGCGACAGCTAGTAATACCTCTTGCAAGTTCACAACTTGGGCAGCGGCGGGTGTACAGCTTTCGACGTGTCAGCTTTGAATTTTTATTATGATATTTTGGTAAGTATTATTATGTATTTTCCTCCTTTTTTAGGTTGCTTGCTCTCCACTCCACACAGTCCACACACACGAGATTGCATTGCATTGTATGGAAAACCTGAAAGGATCATTTTTTGGTATTTACAAATTGGGAATTTGGGAATAAGTAACATAACATAACATCCCACAGCATCCCACACAATTTGCAATTGGGTTGAATGAAAGTGTTGGTGTGTACAAAAGTTGTGGGTGGCCCGTGTGCGAAATGGACTAGCTAATTTTTGGTATAAATTGTGCAAACTGTCGTAGAGGAAATTATTTAAAGTATTTTCATACAATTCATCAGAGATTTAGCATACATTTATTAGCAGTCAGTAGAAGAACCCTGGAAATTAGGAAAGGATCAACTTCCGGCTATTTTTTATTTTTCGGGAGAGGTGTTGTTTCAGCTGATACTTGAGCAAATGACAATCATCCAGCTGATCAACATCTGGGATCTTTTGGAACTGGAACTCGTTTAAAACTACTCCATATTTAATTACTGTATCGCCTAATCCAATACTGAATTTGAATACCAACTGGTTAAAGTTATTATAATAATTTATGATATCCTATAGCATAAAATATATTATGCGCTCTTTTGCTGATGGCAGTTCCAGTAATGAATTAAAATTAAAGTTTTTGTAGGATTGCGTATATTGGATGGAAAATCAGTTTTAATGTGATATAAGAAGCATGCTCAGTATCAGTATTGATGTGTCCTGTCTTTTTGGTAAAATAGAGAAATAGGCAACACTCGTTTTTATAGAAAGCCGATTCAGTTTTGATTTGATTTGGACCGGAAATTATTTAGAATGATCCACTAATGACTAAAGTGTTATTTAGAACTAAAGAGTTGTAATTAATCAAAGAAATTATACAAGTAATTGATGTGTATAACCGTATTTTTAAATGTAAGCCGTATTTGATGACATGACGCGTGGACGTCGGACATGTAATAATTTTGGCATGAAACCAAAGTGAACTAGCGAAGATAATATTATTAAAGATTTAGCATTCACGTCGTTCAGTAGTGTCCGTGTAACTGGGAATAAAGAAATTAGTCCAAAATGGGTTTGTGCAAATGTCCTCAAAGAAAAGTTACCAATATATTTTGTTATGAACATCGGGTCAATGTTTGTGAGCATTGTTTGATGCAAAATCATCCTAAGGTATGTAACGCTTAATATAATTACATGTATTGTAGGTCATAAGTAAGTTGAGTGTGGAATTGGTCCCCAATAAACTAAATGTGGACAACTAATTGGGAACATTTTTTACGCATTTTTCAGTGCGTTGTAGATACCTATCGAAATTGGATTACAGACTCGGTATTTTCGCCGAAATGTTCATTATGCAGTGATGACCTTGTCAATGGTGAAACCATTCGTTTACTGTGCTTCCGTAAGTATTTAAAAATTACAACTACTAATTTAATTCTGGGAGAAGATTTGCGTATGAAAGATGAAATTATACGATAAATTGTGAGTGTACGTGAAGTGAAGCTATAAACGGAGTTTTGCCTAATAAAATGTTTTGTTTATTCTTAGATATAGTACACTGGTCATGTTTAGATGCATGGGCAAGATCATTACCCGCAACTACTGCTCCTGCAGGGTATACATGCCCGGTTTGCTCCAGAATGTGCTTGTTTCCTGCGTTAAATCAAGTGTCTCCCATTGCAGACGCACTGAGAACAAAAATGGGAGAAGTTAACTGGGCCAGGGCCGGTTTAGGCTTACCACTGGTTAGTTATCAACAACATCAAAAAACCCATTTCCTAATTGGACCTAGCTAGTTCCTAGGAACTGATTTGTTGACGTTTGTTCTTGATATTATCGATATAGCTTGATAATGATATTGGAAATGCAATTGGAAATGATATCTTAGCAAATGGGGCTGCGGTAGCGGATAATAGTCAAATAGTAAATTCTATGTCACCCCAACATGGTTCTGTCAAGGTAATGTTTGTTAACAATATATTGCTCATTCAGTAACAAACAGGAACGATAGTATTGTAAAAGGTGATGACTTTATTAACGGTAAAGATATAATGAGAGCTTGTTTTTTATATAGGATGTTAATGGAAAAAGTGCAGAAATCGGTAGACACGATAATGCTGAAACTCTTCAACAAAACCTTTTTTCGAGCAATATGACACCTGGAACACATCTAACTACTTCTGTGATGAAGAATAACTTGAATATGAACACTTCTACGGAATCATACACCTCGAATTCCAATCATGCTGCATTCACTCCATCACCACCATCTTCGCAATCCTTCTATAGTGATATATCAGTCAGTAAGTGAAAACGAAACAATTGCAATTGTTGGATTCCATTTTACGTGCTATACTTGAGGGAATGGTAATAACAACTTTTTTGTCTGAAAAATAGTGGATGCTACATCTAATCCAAATCCACGAAAGCCTGTTAATAAATATGACTATGAGATGCCCCTATTATTTGACGAAGACGAACACAAGTATAGACGCAAGTCTCCTTTCGAAGCATTATCTAGATGGTTAAAGTAAGTTCTCGTAAGATTGTACTTGAACAGCAGAATACACAAAATGAGTACAAGTATTACAACCCGGTTTACACTCGTTTCAGGAACGCCAATCCAGCTACAAACAGGAGGAAATCCCGCAGGAAAACTATGATTTATGCCGTTGTAACGATCGTAATTCTTATAATCATGTTTATGGTACTATTCGGAAGAAACGAAGAATATGATGAAGGATTTGATCCGAAATTAAATCCAAATGTTTTTATTGGGGATCGGGACGCAGTCGCCAAAAATTCAGGACATGAAGACTCGTAAAATAATTTGTAAACTGGATTTAAACGCTACTATGTTTTACGTACATGTCTAGTCAAATCTCTTACTGAGAGAGGTTTGATTTAGGCTGTTCTTAATTCCATGATTTAAAGGGCCACTTTTAAGCTATTTATGATTTACAATTTAATACTGATTATAAAGACTCGTGCTCCGCAATTTATCTTAGCGTGACCATTTGAATTCAATTAAACCTTGGTTTGAAATGGGAAAAATAATATATGTATAATAAATAATTTATTTTCCGTGCTATTTAAAATTAATGTTTGATTCAATTTTATTACCAAATAGTTTTGTTAAAATCAATACACTTTCCCGTCACACAGCTGCTATCTGAATCAGATCATTGTCTTTTACAATAGTCTTTTACCCTTCAGTAATAGTAGTTTTAGGAACAAATCTAGGAATCTCCAATGGACAGACTCCTAAACAAAGCCAAATGAAAGACGTGTTTTATCGTGAATATACTTAAGAAATACGCAGTTTCAGTTTCACTGTTAACCAGTGTCTCTATGTAATTTGAAATACTTTGAATACGTTAACGTATGAATATATTAATATGCAGTTAATTTACCTAATGCGAACTCCTTCCTCTACACTGGATATGTAGTGGAGTAAATCGATTTGTGTGACTATCCCAATAATTATTTCCTTTTTCTGCTCCTCTCGATTTGCTCCGCCATCTTTACAAAAACAAATTCAATTAGCGGATTAGCGTGTCCATTTATAAAATCACTCTGGCTTGTTTTAGTGTAAATACATTTATTACAACGTCGAACGTACATTGAATTTGGGAATGTGTAACCAGCGCAAAGTGATGCGTATGGAGTAAATTGATCAATTTTCCTAACGGCATGTTTAAGGAAACCTTTTTAAATTGCCTGTACAATGCCTTCTCTACTGCGTCTTTGTATTCAAGTTTCTTCGAAATAACTCTCGTAAGAAGACTTCCTAAGGTCACCATTCCCAAAATATCTCTGCTGACCAAGGCAAGAATTTATATAAAAACAGATTACGTTATTTCAACACATGTGAGTGCATATAAATCAGTTACCCGTTCCCGTCAACTACTGGCATTTGATCAAATCCCTTGCGCTTCATGATGTCGATTGCTTCTTGTACAGAAACTTCAGGCAAAATAGTTAACGGTGCCTCTAATTTTAGTGAGGCGACAGTTGTGTCACACCACCAGTACTGGTCTGTCATTTCCTTTTCGGGGAGCAAGTCCCTCTCCATCATCCATTGATCCGAGAGAAACTTTGTCATGTAATTCCGGACTCCATCAGGAAGAATTATAACACAAACCTGTCCCTCTTTTAAGTTAGCATCTTCAATCGCTTTTAAGCCACAGCTCACAGCAGAACCAGAACTTCCTCCACAGAGTAACCCTTCTTCACGAATCAGACTTCTTGCAATTGGAAGGGATTCTTTGTCATTGCTTTTGTACCATTTGTCAACAACACTACGATCTAAAGCCATACATAGAATATGATGTGATTCAAAACTTTCCATATATGTTTGCGTTTGTCAATCATTCCTTCCACTTACCTAAAACCGTTGGAATGAAGTCATATCCGATTCCTTCGACCTCATATGTAGTCACGGACGACTTGTTCAAACTTTCAGGTTGTGCAAGGATAGATCCGTCTGGGTCTACTCCGACGACCTTGCAGTTTGGTAGTTTCTCCTTAATTTTTCTTCCAATTCCAGTAACAGTTCCTCCCGTTCCAGCACCAGCGACAATCATGTCAATTTTTCCGCCACACTGATCAAGAATTTCTTCAGCAGTTGTATCGTAATGCGCCAGGGGATTTCCACAGTTGCGATACTGTTGGTAAAGCAGGGTAAAATATGACATTTGGCCGCGTGTGTATTCCGTATATTTAAAGAGTTTTAAATGTCTTCATTATACCTGATCTAAAATTATTGATTCAGGAATTTGCTTATGGAGCCTCCACGCTACGGATATATGACTCTCAGGTGAGTCAAATGTAGCTGAGGTGGGGGTACGAACAATTTCAGCACCCAAGGCTCGCAACGTGTCCACTTTCTCGTTGGACATTTTTTCAGGCATTACAATAATGCATTTGTAGCCTTTAACAGCCGCAGCCAGTGCTAATCCAATTCCTGAAAACAATTATAAGCGTAAGTCAGAACTACATCAAAAGTTTCAACACTGCGTAACGTAACAAAACGTAAAAATAGCAAATTACGATTATCAAACATTATTAACATCATTTATATAATGGGTAAACGTCGCTACCTGTATTTCCGGATGTTGGCTCAATGATAGTGTAACCAGGCTTGATAACACCGGCCTTTTCGGCATCCTCGACCATTCTCAGAGCAATTCTGTCTTTTACGCTGCCACCCGCATTAAAAAATTCGCATTTCACATCTGAAAATTTTCCATACAATTACATACATATGTACGCAATCATCGTAAAGTAAAGCTACATAGCTTTAGTGTACAAATAGTACAAACTTACAAACTTCGCATTTGATGCCCCTAGCCTGTGGAATTTTATTTAGGCGCACCATGGGCGTATTTCCAATGTGGTGTAAAATGGTAGGAAGGACCTTTGGCTTTGATTCCCTGAAAACAAATGGAATTGGCAGATTTGTTACAGATTCTCCGCATGTGGAAACCCCACACGACGTGGCGTGAAAGATTCCTAAGTCAATTGTTAATAGCAGAATACTACTACTTACCGACTATCCAATGTGTGCGGAGATTTGTCTTTCGAAGCCTTATGCCAGGTGCATTGACTGGGCAAATCCGGTCTAATGAAATCTTCAGGAATTNTGCCAGGTGCATTGACTGGGCAAATCCGGTCTAATGAAATCTTCAGGAATTTCTGCTGGACCGTTCCCATTTACAGCGGTGATCACCGGTGGATTCATACTTAATCTGCTGAAACTCATGATTACGATTTCAGTTAGTTCTTTGTATATGTACCAGAGAAACTATTACGCTTCTATAGTCTTTTATTTCCAAAAACTGCAGGAAAACTGCTAGCACAGATAAAATTTTATGCAGCGTGTGGAGTTGGAAGGAAAGGCACACGTAGAATGAAGTGAGTAAATCAACCGTGCGTGCTGGTGTATGTGGTGTGGACTGTGATGAGCTGAGTGAGTTCAGCGAGGTGAAGATGACGCTATAACGATGGCGGTACGGTAATGCTATAAGCTAAAGTGTGCACCATGTTTAACCCGTACAAGTAAACAAGACTAACTAAAACATCGCAATACTGAAACTCGTTTTATTATTTTTTACTGGAAAATTTGTGCTTCATACCTCCACAGTCAGCAAATAATCGAGCTGTGCTTGCATAACTACACCAACCAGAAAAGAACTTGTTATCCCAACATTCCCAACCCACAGAACCCACCATGAATATTATCTCTGTTGAGTTCTACATTATATATCATAGTCTCCTTAAACCTTCAGCCAGAACCTGAATATTATATGCCTCGCCTCGTTACTCGTTACGCACGTTAAATTCATTTAAAATTGCATCACAATTACATGTGTGTTATTATGCTGTTTTGATACGATGACAAGGACAAGTGTATTGTATGTATAATATCTTACAATATATGGTCACAAAATGTACCTCAGTTATTTGCTGTGTGACTTCATGTATTTTATTTCCCCTATAAGAAAATTACTGTCGCTGTTTTTCATCACCTCTTGTTCACTCTCTCACAGTCCAGGCATTCTCAACCTGGAAAACCACTTATAACATGAGTACTTTGCGCATACGAACCTGAAAAGTTCATCATAAAACTTCACACAAATCCACATGGCATGAAGCCACAAGTCAATAGAAAAGCGAATCGAATGATGTGTAACAGGCCAAGGTCAACTATTCAATGAATGTGTATACGTAAAAACGTAAATGCATGCAATATTTTCCATTTTCCCTGATCCAATCTACTACACATTTCGCCTAAGGTAATGCAAATTTTGTATATAAGAAATAATCGGATAATCAAATCCCTTTCCTTGAATTTAGTTTTACAAGGCAATGTAAACCTGTAGACTAAACCTGCGATAGCAGAAAGAAAAAAAATTCACAGCAAGCGAAATGTGCACCACTAGACAGACTTACGGAATGTAGAGTTGAACGATTTAATGCTAATGCTGCAAATGCCTTAAATATTTGAGTATGTGAATGGGCTGCAAATTGCAATTACAAAGTCTTGATAGTCTGTTGTCGCGACGTCATAAGTGCCATGTTTAGTTAATGCTTCGCTCGTTCGTGATGTGATCTGCCTTAATAATATTATCTCGTAAAAGCCAGCGATAATTTATGGTATAATGATGATTTTGCAGCGCCATGTCTTCCCTCAATTTTCATGCTTAACATCAAACCAGCAAGATTTCAGCATTTCTGTAAAATCTAGGATTTGTTTGAATAGTTGAACTTGAACTAAAATGCGTGGAACATGGGATATACCTTGTTTGCCTGTTGTTATTGTCCTTGCTTGTTTGCCGGCGACCTATTTGTCACTACTGTTCACTCACAATAGTACACAGTTAGTTAAATCTAAAACAGTGTGATGTAGTTGGATATAACTCTGGAATGAACTGCCAACACACAACACTTTCACATAAAAGTTGAAGTTTAGAAGATTTATGATTAATTGGAATGCGTGCAAAATTGCCAAAACGCACCAGAAATAATTGGGTTAATTGCTGCTCTTTCCCTCGTTAAAAATACTTTGGATTCTTTTCAAGAAAGGATTAACAATATTAAAACTAACGCAACGTTTCCAACAGACTTAGCTTTATGGAATTGTAAAACTGGAATGTGAAGACGGGTTGTGGAGTGTGCAAAACAAAAATCTGTTGCAATTTTTGGACCGCATGTACTCAGACTGAATGAGTAGAGCTTTTACGGGCTTTATCGATCCAAGCTTTGCGGAAGTTGCGAAAATCAGATTTCCACGTATCGGATTCTCATATGCTGATGTGTCTACGCTGTGTGTATATTATATACTGGTTTTGCAGTGAGGTAGATTGCGACTTGCGACGCGACGCAGAACAGCATGAAAATATATATGACAAAAACTAAATACATTAACACTGGCATTTTATTTTAAGTCATAGTCGTAGCCGTCGCGTCGTGGTGTTTGGAATTTTGTATTGTGCACCATGGTATGTGCGAGACAGAGACAGAGTATGAGTATACTATAACATAACGAATAATGAATTTGCAACAATAAAATAAGTACGAGAAGCTTTATGATATGATGCAAACTTTGCAAATTGATAAGCAGACTAACGAGGCAATAAAACGCAAGAAGGCATCGCAATTATATCGAAGTGGTTGTAGTATCTAGTATCGTACCATTTTGCGCAAATAATGGTCAAATAGGACTCATGTACAACACCGAAATTACTGAGAAAGGATGGATATGTATCGTTGGCCAAAGAGACAATGACGATTAATATAAGCTGGAGTTGATATGGCCATGATGGCCATATTACTATCTAAATACGTGCCGCCAGAGATTACGTCTACCCGTCTGTCGTATATTTGCCCTCTATTTTTATCGTAAAGTTTTTGTTAATGTTTTACTTTTAGTATGTACACAGGTTACGCTGGATAAAAACGTTGCATGCAGATCACAACTTACGACTAGAAGTACTTTTATGGGCCACTATTGAAGATTCTGATTCTAACATATATTATCGGACATATTATGTATATCTTAAACGACATTTCTTTGTATAACTCTCTGAATAAGGAATGAAAGCAAGAATTGTTATATTCTTAACTTTAACTTTTATTTTGCGTCATTTTTTAATGTTTTACTTTTAGTATGTACACAGGTTACGCTGGATAAAAACGTTGCATGCAGATCACAACTTACGACTAGAAGTACTTTTATGGGCCACTATTGAAGATTCTGATTCTGCCATATATTATCGGACATATTATGTATTTCTTAAACGACATTTCTTTGTATAACTCTCAAGAATAAGGAATGAAAGCAAGAATTGTTATATTCTTAACTTTAACTTTTATTTTGCGTCATTTAATATGGTATTAACATTACAAAACCAGTAGGAATTATGCGCACAAAAAACCGCTCCCTCAACCTTGATGTAGACTCAAATTATACTACTCACAAAATTTTAATTTCACTAGTTTGCTGCTGCTTAGCCAAGGCTAAATTAACAAAGTTACACTCGGGTAATAAAAACAATAAATAAAATAAAATAAACATACCAGGATCCCAGTTAACGCTATAATAAACGGAACGCAACGCTAATTACTACGTTGCAATAGTAAAACATGATAAATAAAATAAAAGCACCGTTTTTGAATTCTGAGAGGTATGAGGAACGAGTATTGCATTTCTATAGTATGAAAGTAGGTATTTGTCGACAGTCAACACAGCATCATGCCCAAATCAGATTAAGTACGTATTTTTGTACGGACTATTTATTACTTAAGAAATTCTTTCAATCTTCTTGAGCAAGTTTCAATTCCTTGAAAGCATTCTTCGCTGATCTGAAAGATAATTGAAACAAAGTGAATATTGAGTATTAAGTATCGTTAAGTGTATCAAAAATATTTAAATACATAGTCATTTTCAAGGTACCTTGCCAAAATTTAAGAAACCGTGAGGAACCGAGTTTACTATGTCAAGCGTCACTGGCACACCCGCGTCCCTTAGGCGCTTTGCAAATTCAACACAGTCATCCATACAAGGATCTAAGTTTGATGTCTGCTCAAAGAATAAAAGATTTGAAAAATTATTATTTACTTACTGCCTATTTTGATTAATTAGCATTTTTCATATTCCATTAAAGGCATAAAAAGGCATTACCACAATGGCAGTCCGAGGAAATCTACCGAGTAAAATATCTGGAGCAATCAACGGTGACAGATGCCAATCATCATGAGGCACGTTTATACCACTTAGCTCCTCTAAAGTCACTGTCATAAATTTTCGAGAGCATACATTTTCCACATTTTCTATTTCAGGCTCCCATGAACCGTCGACAAAGGCACCGGGTAAATTAGCCAATGTTGGATCAAAGGTTTTTCCAAGATAAGCTGGAAAAATAATTTATTGTGTTATTGACAACTCGGTGATTCAAAATATGAGATTCAAAAACGCCAAGCTCTAAAAGTAAAATGAACATAAATCGTACCTCCAAGACAAGCTGCCAAGGCAGGATAAGGTATCAGAGGATCACAAAGGCTAAGGAGTCTTGCTGGTGATATTGACGGCTCAAGTAGTTGCGGAGTATAAGCCAAAAGTGCTCCATCCGGTATTCGAACGTTAAGCTCAATACAAAGCAAAATCACTCCTGTTAACAACAAGCCCCCAGCCGAATCTCCACACACAATTATCTTTTCAGCTGTACTTCCTAGCAAGTGAGCATTCTGTATAGACCACAGGTAAGCGTAGAATGCTTCATGTAAAGCACGTGGATAAGGCGCTTCTGGGGCGAGAGAATAGTCCACGGACACAATTGGAGCGCCAGCGCTTTTCGCCCATGTTTTAAGATAAACCAAATGTGAATTGCTACTCTGAGCTACAAAACCTCCGCCATGACAGTGAATAATCAATGTATTCGACATTTCCTCCACGTTGGAATTTCCGTTACCGCTTCCAACCGATCCATAGCGAAGTTTATGTGAAACTAACCGCACCATCACTGGACGCTTTCCGATATATTCACTTGGAGCTAATATTGTAAGTTGCTTTTTAGAATTTGTGTCTACGGTTAGTTTCACAGGAGGAATAGATATTTCTAGATTCGACTGCACAGGCTCTCCAACACAGTTTGAAACTATTCTTATTAATCCTAAATCAGAGTCATGTAAACAATTTAACAAATTATTACCAGCTTTATTCATATATAAGTAACTTCGAATGCATGCCAGTTTACCTTTTTCTTGAACAAGCCAAAACTCTTTGAAAAATGTTAGTGGGTCTCCGAGACACATTTCGGCAATCCGTTCAGCTCTGTCCTTTGGATTTCTCCAGTAATGTAAGACTGCGCAAATGAAACGCATAATATATATACTCATCTAATTCAATCGTTTATAAAACATTAAATATTTAAACTTATCTTACAATCTGTTGGTGAAATTATTATGTGCTTGAAAATACTTGTCGTATTGAAAACCTTGGAAAACGCTGCCATCATAGATCCAACAACTTTCAGGGGTCCTCTAACGGATTTGCAAAACTGTTCCAAACAACATTGTTTTCAACTACATAAATAGCTATTTCAAACTATTTTAATCATTTAGTTAGGATCGCTCACCTGGAACCCTAGCAGACGCCCTTGAAATCCGACTACATTGACCCTTTCTTTTGACATTGAAATTAACTTGTCCAATGCCTCTCGATTAGAGGAAAACAACGAGTCCGCGTTTGATCCTTGGATGAAATCATTGAGGCACATTATGACAATTAGCATTAGTCTAAAGATTCTGCTCCAATCCACTAGTTTTCTGCAAAGATCCCAAAATAAATATTTAACACTTGTAATAAGCAACAGGAAAATGCATTGGTAGACTTACTCATGCAAAATTGGGTGACTAGAAGGAGAGTATATGCGGCTGCAGTCGTTAATTTCTTCCGCCAAGTACAGACATTTCTGCACACCACATTTAGCCAACAAAACAAACGTACGGTACCCATTTGCCTGAGCCAGTTCATCAAAGTCAAATTTGGACAAATGAGGTGTGAGTTTATCCACCGCCGTCCTCATTCCCCGCACATAGTATTGACAATCTTCGACTAGTTTCAGACATTCTGTGCTGTTCCTGAATGCATACATGTCACAAAATCCTTAATCTATCCAAATTATACGTATGCCATACAAGTAAAAACGCATACCTTATATTTTTCTTACCGCAATCTAAATGTGCGACCCACTAAAGCAAATGTATTGATCAATTTGCAATATTCACAAGCAGCAATATCTGCATTCGGACATCGATGGAATTCTTCGTCAAATTCAATAAATTTAATTGGTCCGTCACTCATCGTCATATACTTCGAATTCTCCTCAGTAGCCAGTATTAGAAATCTTAGGTTCGGGTTACTCCGAAATACTCCTTTACTAAATAAATACAAAAAGGTTATTATAGAATTTGGTAACGTAACTTTTGCAGAAACTACTAGTTATGGGTTTTGTTCTATATATATTCTCGTAAAATTTCTGTCAACTTTGTGCACGAATCAGAGTAACAAATTCGGACATCGATGGAATTCTTCGTCAAATTCAATAAATTTAATTGGTCCGTCACTCATCGTCATATACTTCGAATTCTCCTCGATAGCCAGTATTAGAAATCTTAGGTTCGGGGTACTCCGAATTACTCCTTTACTAAATAAATACAAAAAGGTTATTATAGAATTTGGTAACGTAACTTTTGCAGAAACTAGTTATGGGTTTTGTTCTATATATATTCTCGTAAAATTTCTGTCAACTTTGTGCACGAATCAGAGTAACAAACTGCACGAGTTTTCCCGTTGTTGTGTCATTATGCAAACTGCGAAATATGCAATTATCTTCCCTTCCTCGATTGATACTGAATAAGATGGGCTTGGCTAAGCTGGAACTACTTTTCCTTATCTCGGAACATCACACCACAAATCAAAAATACTCGAACTATGAATCAGCTTCATTTAGTCATATAGGTTTGTTTGCAAATAAGTCATGTGAATAGATCCAGAGACAGGGTTGTAAAATGATTGGGATTTAATGCGAGCAAAATCCAGCACAAACAAATCCTAAGTGCTTTAATCGTAAGAAAGTCAATGTCCATAACATATCTATCAAAAACAACAACACCACAAATCATATAAGTATGCATAAGTAAACCCTGTAGTATAAACATATCAACAGAGGGTTAGGGTTGCACATGTTGAGTTGAATGAATAATACATAATGAATTTTTATATAAACACACAAACACAAAAAGTTGGAAGTAATAACGAGCCACTGCCACTAAAAACGGAATCATCAAACTTCGTTATGGTATGGTGTAATTAAACGAGACTGTTGAAGTGAAAACTCTTTGGATTCAATGTCCAGCCTAAAATTGAATACATAGGGCCTTCACCACATCTTTTCTCGACACTAATCCAAACTATCCAACGCGTTTTTTATGAAAATACATTTATCCATGAAACAAAGGAATTTGTTATGCGGGCGGACGCAACTTGGCGATTAGGCGAATTTATCCGGCTGAACTCTTTCATAAGTACCACTCCTTCACACTCCTTTTAAAGTGAGAGCAAGGACGAGGTGAACGAATGAAATGACGTGATCACAACTCAAAATCAGACTAAAAAATACACACACTTTCTTAATTTCCAGCAAACTAAGCTTCACAGTCTATACATATCTCACAATCAGAGGGCCAAATGAACTCCAGAATTTGAGATTTACTGGAAATGATGACAATGAAACGGCCGTTCATCAAATGCCGTTCAGTCTGAAATACGTACTGAAATATGCTTCCGAAATTCAAACATACCTACATCTAAACCCAGCTAGTCTTAAAGGACTAAATTAGTATGAATTTTAAGTAAGAAATATTGCTTAATCAAGGAAGTTAGAACCGTTTTATAAAAAATAAAACTCTGCTAACCTATAGATCAATCAAAGGCTTCAGTATTTAACCGTACACGTATTTTGTGCCAATGCGTGTTTAAATAGCGTTGCTTTTTACTCTTCCACGAGCACAATGTGCAAACGCTTCCATGTACAAGGAAATTTTGTCATATAAAGTAAACAACAAACTAACGTGCGTTATGAGAGTCTGCTGTGAGTCACATTACAATTGACGAATGAACTTTAATATGGCATGATTCACTACTAAAACTAATGTGCAAAAATACACAAGAAGTCAAGCTTCACGGAACACATGAACAACACACACAGGCTGAAAATCTATTCACAACTACTAATAGTAAAGCACAGCATGTAAGTTAAGTAAGTGCAAATTTACGAATGTTAAACCTCATTCATGCATGTTTCAATGACGTCTGGCTCTTATCTTATCAATGAGCCACAACTTCCCATCCCGCCCGTCAATCAGTTTCCTCGTTTGGCCTACAAAACTACCTGAAAGCATTAATTTTAGCTTCATAAATACATAATTTCGTAAGATGTGAACAGGTGTTCTCCTGCTACTAAATACGTGGAGATAACTAAAATCATTTAAATGCCAATATACTTGACATTTAAATGGGTGTGCAATACTAAAATGTTGAACGTGCAGTCTTGATAGTCTTATGGAAATACGTTATATAATCAATTAAAATTGTAAATTGTAATTTTTGTAATATGATATGATTAGGCAACAAAAAAGTCTAACAAAGACAAAAGAGTGTTTATGAAACAAAGTTCCTGTAAAAAACAAACAAACCACAAACTCATGAACTATATCCTCTTGCTAACAAAATGCGCCGAGATATTATGCTGCGGAAGTGCTGTTTGCAATCGTAGGCTTTGTTTGTGTAGTGATTTTTTTGACGTTTCATGTGCGGAAATTATGTTATTTACACATAGTCAAATGCCCATTGCCTTTGATACCCAATTTCTTGCACATGATGCGCTATAAAAATAATTTGTAAACTATGTGTATAACCTGTAACGGTTTAACGGTTAACGTGTGTCTCAGAAAAACCAAGCGCTTTCCGAATTTTCGTGTCCAGTTTCCTACTTACAGCATCAACAAGTCCTGTTCAAGGTAACTAAAGGAAACACTGCAAATACAATACCTTGGTACCTTGGTCCTGTTGATGTCTAAAAATTAAACTTCGCACAATGTTGTGTGTGGCGACACACGCTAACACTTCCTTTCAATCGTCACTTTTCAATACACAATATATGCACCACGTAAGTAAATAAATAAATAATTCGCAGAATGGAAATCCGTAATTACGTCTGTTACCTGTCTAGTTTGTACTCACGTCAGCAAGTAAGTGGGAAAATGTGTCAAAAATACTATATCGCATTCACAACTAGCGTTCATTAACACAAACTTTTTCTTGGTAAGTAAGTTATAAGTTATAATCTACAATTACATCTCTGTAATTGTAATGCAATTCACATTTACACACACACTAACTGTGCTAAATAGTCGGATACTCAATTTTTTGAACAGTGTAGTCCAAGTCCAAGTATATGCTTTTCAATTGAGGAGATAAACTTTTGAAAGTGCACTCTTAAATGAATGCAGATATGCATACCAATATTAATAGTAACTTCTGTATAAAAAAATGAAAACCAAGTCAAATCTTAAAAATTCGATACACCTGCACCTGTGCAATTCGCAAGACCTTAATCTTGATTGACATTATATATACATACAGACGATGTAGCACTCATTATTTCAAAATAATTTCAGAGTATATTATGTATGTACATAGGTATGTACACAACATTTGATTTTCATTACGTATGCTCATTTTTACTTGAAAACCCAAAAGAACCTTTAAAAAGTTGTCTATCTACAAATCTTTGCCCTCCTTCACTCGTCTGCATCATGCACCATAGTCAAACCTCACATGCAATTAATTAGGACCTAGTATAATATCGTATTGTAACGAGCACAACTTACATTGTTGATACGTGAATTGCAACTTGCAACTAGTCAGTCAATCTCATAACTTGTCAGTGGTTTCAACGAAACAAGACACACCAACCAAGACACTATAGAATGAATACTGGTTATGAATACGAAGAACCCGTAGCATGTAAAAACCCCTACTTGCTGCACACTATTGAGCACATACTAACTAACTAGTGTAAAACTATGTAATCTTGAAATTACAGGCTGTAACAATGGGCTTGTAGTAGCTTTGCTTTCATAAAACTTTTTAGCAAAAGATATTTTTAATATACTGTGCTCACAATTTCGTAGAAAACAACAGCTGGGCTAGCAGCTGGTATAATGTGTGCATAGCGTTTTATTCTACTGAACTATGCCCGTGTGGCCCGCCCGTGTAGTATCTTTTGGAGTTGGAGTTGAGTTTTGGTTACGGTACCGTATGCACGTATGTAACATACAGATTAGATGATGATGAGCAGTATGAAGTATGCTAGCAATAAAGCAGACACATGACACAAAGCACTCATTCCATTCGTATGTACTCTTCTCAATTGTCGACTTCGTTCGACCGATTGCAATTTTGGCTTGCACACAAAAAAGTTGAACAAGTGATTTGTATTATTTGCATTGTGTAAGAAGATCGTGTAGCACAGTGACTAGTGAGACCTTCGCAGCTCTCATCATCTCATCATGTGTGCACTTTGTACAATGTGCTTGGACTTTAGGGATCGCATTGCACACGTTTGATTCGATTGTCATGTCATAGTGTCATCTCGTTTTCAATGTATGTATCTACGAGAGTGGCGTGCCGAGAGTGGGTGAATGTTCATCAGCAATCACAAGCAAAAATCTTGATGTTGATTACATGCATTTTTTGCAACTGACGCATGACGGACGTGAGGCACGCAAAGAAAACAGATTGCAAACTCCTGAATTCATTTTTGATATAGTCGCAATCCACTGTCAATTACCTAATATGTCCACGTTTTCATGTACTTAATTTCACGCTTGTTAATATTGAGTTTAGTCAGTCCGGGAAGTATGTCCTTTTGTGCTGAAATGGATGAAAGACTGGAATTTATTTGATTTACATTTTTAATTATTGGTAGACAGAAACAGCGAACGGAAGCCAATCAAGATGGTTAAATAAAATTACTCATATCGTATAGTGAAATATGGAGTGAGAGCTAATATTGATATTGAATATACACTGTGTGTACCCACATTGGAAGCCAATATTTTAACATACACCCTTTCATACTCCTAAACCAATAAATCGTAAAACTGGTGAGGTTTAAAAAATCCATTTGACTAAATCCGCATGTCAAATGTGGTTTGCATCACACAGCAGTTTTAAGCTGTGACAGATTCTTAGAATAACGGCGACAACAAAGGAAACAATATAAAGGTGCAAAGTCAGTTCTGTTGGTGTAGACACCTCAATTAAACTGACAATCCTATAAATACTTTAAATATCCTGAGGTCCACCGCGGCAAAATAGCAAAAGCTGACATCACCGTTCTTTCAGTAGAGTTGGTCTGACTTGGTTACATACCTCATACCACTCGTTTGCCTTTGTCTTTGGACTATAATTCATTCATATTGTCATACACAATACAAACGCGAAGTAGGTGGAATATTCAACCAAAACCTTACTCTAAACTCAAACGCTGTACCTCAAAATCCAAAATTTCTCCTTTCTTCACCATTAAGGTAATGGAATGACTCAGATTTTCTTGGCATTATGATATTCCGCAAATAAATCATAGGGTTGATATGTCCAGTCATGCAAAATAGTTTACGATGTGGAAGCCAATTTTGGCTATGTAAACGTAAGCCACAAGTCAAGGCTCAGCAGCAAAGGTTACAGATGTTTGCGACATTTGTATAAATCCCTACCCTTCACGAGAGGATGTAACTATTTCATTCAATCCAGACTTTCATTAGTTTAAGTACCCTTATGTTCTACCACAACCACAACCTCACAAAACCCCCCCAAGAAACTGCTATGCTAGCAAAGTCTAGGTCTTTTCTCGGTCTTCGGTCTCCATTGTAAAAGTTTTAAATTAATCAGATTTACTCTCATATTATATTATACGTAGGTAAGGTAGTCCCCGAAAGACTTTCGCTTGTTTTCCCGAAATCCGAACGCAATGCGGAGGAGCGTAACCCAAATATTTAGGAACACGTATGCATTTGAAAAAAGAAATATATAGATACATATATTCAAACATATACATATACAGATAGGTATATATATAAATACATTATAATATTTTATAACAACTAAATAATTTTAACCAGCTAGCACGCGGTCAGCCTCCTTTCCCACCCGATTCAATATTCTTCCTAAATCTCTCCAACTGATGGATGCTCTCAGAAAGTCTAAAACGTCCAAACATAAAATTGCATTATCTAGGCTTCAAATAACTGAACAGCAAAATATGCTCATACACAATATGTACACATATTACTTTCCAAATGCATTAAAAAGAGCAACAATTTCATTTCTCGAAAGAAAATCTGCACCACGTAGAAAGTTAAATGGTTCTGAAAACAAAATCTTCAATGCTGTTCCCAACCCTTTGACCTAAGGAAAGAAACGTTTTACTAAATTCACAGGATTCTTAAACATGTTTAAAACTGTTCTTATGTGATATCATTGTAGTACGTATCAGTGACATACCTGTAGTTTGCCCCATAACTTGCATTTTTGGCAGCCAACGCAGTCCATGATACGCGTAATATTAGTAAACCGTTCGTGAAACTCTGAGCGTAACTTTAAAGCATCTTTAGTCGAAAACAATGCTTTCTCTTCGAAATGGGATGGGAAAGCACCCACCACGCTTAGTAAGTCTTTAATGGCTGTTTTCGTATCATCATCTTCTTCCGTATTACCCGTATACAAGTCAAAATTTCTTAGAAAAGGGGATAATTTCCAAACTGCTCGGAGTTCCAAAAGATACAAGAAGTATAGGTTCTTGAGCCACGGAAATCCTGTCTTCCTTGCTTCGGGTCGTTCAAAATGAGAAAGAAATTCTGTCATATTTGGACCCCACTTTGGTACTGGTTTACCCTTTTTAAATATCGACCATGAATCTGCACGAGGAGTCACATCTTCCATTAATGTCACCAATCTTGCTAGCTATGGAACTTATTGCACGACATAATGTTAGTTTACCTGACAGCAAATACTTGGAACTCAGATGAATGTTGATGCTAGCGTGGATTCCTGATATGGCCCGGTAGAATGTTCGCTTTTCAATACACTCTTCTAATAATTGAAAAAGTTGCTTCGTTAAGTAAATACTTAAATTCAGATAACAAAAATCAAATAAATAGTATTTGTGATAATTGTGATATACCTTCACCCGGACCTGCTCCAAATGGTCCTAGTGAGTTTGTGGTCCCCCTGTATGACGTCAAATCAGTCGATAAAAATTAGTTCTATAACTATAGTGTGGTAAGTGACTACTCTTGAAAGAAGATAAATATCCAATAATGAAATGAAGAGCAAAATAATTACATAGTTCCGAAACAGTTTTCCTTATACACTGCATCCCATACTCGAAGTGCAGAAGGGCCTTTGTAGCCGGTGTATCGCTCTGGATTCAAGAGAAGGTCGACGTATTGCAAATCAGCATCTATTTCGTCTTCCTTCACAGTACAAAAGTCTACTAGACTCTGATCGTGCACTTTCCACCGTTCAAATCCCGCCTGAGTTTCCTCACTGCATTGAAATTTGAACAATTAATTTCTCACACATATTCAGCAGCTTTCAATCATGGCGATTTATCGTCTTACATACCTCAGGGCCAAATTGATCGATCCCAAGTCTGCATCTTTGCATCCTTTAAGACCGAGGGAATATTTCTTAGAAACAATAAGAAAGCAACATTAGCGTTTGTTGAAGAGTTACATGTCGTGTTAAGCTGTATTTGTATTTTCACAGTATTTTTTTACTTTTGCAGAAAATGGTTTAAGTTTTCCGTTCTGTCCCTTCAGACCCGCAGGAACCTCTTCCTATAGGAGCATAAAGCAATAATGTAGGTAACCATTTTTGCAATTTCAGTCAATAGCAAAATGCAACAAGCTTTAATAAGGGAATCACAAAGTACCTCTTTGCAAGCTTGTACTTGGCAAAACTCAGACGAACAGCTTCCATCATCAATCCAAAATGGACACGGTTTTTTTCAAGTTGACCTGTTAATAAACGTAAGCAATATAAGCACGACTGCACGACTCAAATGCAATGTGAATATTGTGATATTATACATGAACAGTTGAAGTAATATAATTTTAGTTTAATAATTTTTCCACATACCTGAAAATATCTGAAATAGTCTTTGCTCAACAGTGAACTCAGTCTTGGATATACTTTATAATTATTAAAGTGGTCAACAGTTTCTGTATCGATTTGACAGGTACAGTCATCGATTGTTCCTTGTAACTGAAATGATTGAGTAAATTGAAAATGTATTTAATTAAAAAACGCTTCCGCAAACTCCAAAGCAGTCTACCAAATAAATAATTATGAGCCATGTTTCATTTTACCCACCTGGCAGAAACAACTTTCTTCAGACTTTATTTTCACTACATTTCTGGCTTTCATATCGTTCCGGAAATTCCCACTTAACAGAGAGATAAAGTCAAAGTACCAGAACACAAGTACTGCTACTACTGCTACTAGTGCCAGCGCCATATACTTCAACACTGTCGGACGCTCCATTTTGTGCAGTTTTACGAGGTGCCTAATGATAAGCTACAGCAAGCGTTCCACCTATAACAATATAAAAATCCAGAAAATTAATCATGGACAATGTTTTATAATACCTGTTTTCGTATAAAAATTAAAACTCTCACATCTGGGACCTACCGACCTACCCACAATAGACAAATTGTTTCCAAATGTGTGTTATTGTCAAGCAGCAAAAACTTGCCGTCAGTCTAGCCTTTATAATACCTGGAGAAGAAGTCTTCAGCGGCCGATTCGCGATTTTTATGCGTGTTGCTTGGTGTCCATTGAATATCTAGCCAGACCAAAGTAAAAGTCGGTAGCGTACATTGTAGACTGACGCCACCGAATATTTTAAGTCATAGGTGACCGACGACACGAGACACCAAATCGAGGTATGTAATCGAGACACCAAAAAACGCCACGAACAACTCATCGGTTGCGTTAGGTCGAGCGTAGAGGAAAACGAAGGTTCGGTTGAGCAGATGTGTGGTGGTATGTCCATTTTATAGACTTGTGTTTGTGACGTAATTCTAAATGTCCATCAATTTCTATGATCCGCCATGAAAAGTTGAACTTACTGTCAACCAAAAAAAAAAGATGAGTTGCGTAAACCATCAAAATTAAAAGACATATACGTCACGTAAGAATCCCCCGCATCCCCTTACTTCATTTCCTCCTCCTCCCTCTTTTCCTTTCTCTCTCCATTCCTACCTCTTGTCCTTCCCCTCCCTCATTTCCTCTAGCTCCCCCCTTTCCACTTTCTCTGAGGGGAATTCCATCCCTTTTTACGCCCATATTTGTTATAGCATGTCATTCTAAAAACAATCAACTTGACCTCTGACCCCTTGCTTTTGATCCGAGTTTCCTGATATTCAAAGGGCAATCTCATGTAGAACTAATGTACCTACTAAACCCGTATATGTTATAGCATGTCATTAGAAAAAACTTTTTAACTTGGCCTTTGACCCCTTGTCCTTGGTCCGAATTGGCTGAATTTTAATAGGTGCTTTCCTTAAGACCCAATGCACCTACGTTCTAAGTTTCAGCGAAATCAGATCAAGCATTCTGGAGTTATCGCACCTGGAAGGATTGATACATGTTACATAATATTTATCTCGGTGTATCGCACCGACCAACTCGCACACATACACACAGCATCCATAATTTTATAAAGAGCTAAAGCTAAGCTGTAACATTGTAACCGTAAATGGTAGATGGTAACAGTAAAGTATTCACTTCGCAAAGGAAGAAATATCACCCACAACTGCAAATATTTCATGACATGCCCTACCTTACTCGATATCATTTAAAATTGAGTTTTATAATATTATCGATGCCCGGTCGCCTTTTCTACGTATTCATTTCCATATTTTACCATGCTTTTCTCTATCTTTTCATGAGTAAAAATACGTTACTTTAAATATCTTCGGTATTGTCTTCAAGCCGTCAATCATCAAAGATTAACACACCTCTTATCGAGTTTTCCCTTCAAATATACTCCTGTTCCTCGTCATTATCTATGTGGAAAGTGCTGCTCGAAGCATTTACTTACCTCACCTGTTTCAATAGTCTTACAGGTTTTAGACTCAAACTCACAAGTCGAAACTTGGAACCCCCAGTCCCCAATGATTTTTAAATTTGATCCTTTATGGAACAAACCACCGTAACGCATAGTGTGCTGTATTGGAACAACACACACTCGTGAGCAACACTGGTCTATTATAGCCATGAAATGTTAATAAGACTGAGGTTCTACATCATCCACTCTACTGGCCGCGTTTATGATATTAGCCCATTCCTTTCTGTCTTTACCGTATACATACGTATACGTATACAAACGATAGTCTGATTACAAATTCAATTACAATTACATACTTACAACATATACAACCTGGTCAGTCTCAAAATTCCATAACATTCAGACCATTCTCTCATTCTCATTAGATAAACAAAACCACAGTCATGATTAAGCAAGGACAGTGGAACCAAAGCGAATACACTTTTTCTAAAAAAGTAGATACATATACACGCTCTATACTGTTGCTCAACTCTGTACATGAATTAGATATGGTTGAATTGCTAATCTCAATCAATATTTTAAATTACATATTCATGACGATATACCCTCTTACGCTAAGCGCTTTTGCTTTTCCCCCTTTTGTATAAATCATAAAACAAAACTTTAGAAAATACAAAATATACATAGTACAACGTGGAACGTAGCTGGGCTGCCCTACTTATTGCCCTTGTGCTTTAGCCCGTATATCCTGTCAGTTTTGATATTATGCAGGATTCACAAAGCAAGAAGAAAGCTGAAGTGAACCAGCTGCTATATTTACTAGCCTAATTTATATCCTTATACCCCCCACCGGAGCCATATATATCTACAGAGCACTCTCCAGTCAAGAGTATGATGCTGAAGGAAGTGAAAAGACGTAATGTTTATCCTGCTGCGTACTGTATTGTTCAGTCGGGTTAACTTGTCTGCACAAAGATCTCTGTGAATTTTCTTTGTTTTCTTGGAAAGTTGCTGGACATGCATGAATACCATAGTGCAACCAAGTACATGCGAACCCAGCAAAGAAAGTGAGCCAGAGGAGAGGAGAGAAGAGGAGAGAGAGAGAGAGAGAGAGAAGGGAAAGCAAGCCAAACCAAAATCCAACCACGTTCGTCCAGCCTCCATTTTGGACTGCTCTTCAACCACAAAATCGTCTTTTATAATGGAACACTAGAATACAATACATAATGATATGGACTTTCTCCGCTCTAACAAAATATATAAGAATATAATGCAGTGGGAGCAGAGAGGGAAGCAAGATCTCTGTGTAATCTTTACCAAGTCATAAACAAAGTGACAGACGGACGGACGGAGTTCTCCGGAGTCTGGGTGAGATCCGTATCATCATCACTCGCACACAAGGGGAAGTGACACAAGCCAGCGGGATTGTTTTAGAGATTTCTTTAGTTTTTTAACTTTTCTCTCGTACCATATCACATACAAACACCAGTCCTTAACTACTCTTTCATACGAGAGGAAAACTTTGCTTTTGGGAAATTTACCGTGAAGAACTGTCGAGTTCGAGTACACTTTTTGCAGTCAAGTGAGTTGGAAAAAAAGTGCGAGGGAAATGAGGTGAAGGGTCTCCCTCGAGATTCGCTAATCGCGTACACGTACATACCTCTACATTCTGTTTTCTTCAAACGTGAGTTTTACATTTTTTGAAGTTATTTTCAATGGTAGATAAAAAAAATGAAGTAGGTGGGAACGGAGATTGCATTTTTGGTGTGTGCCTCCCCGACTTCGTATACTCGGGAAAACGAGGGATTTTTACGGTGGGAATATTCTATAAACTATAAACAACATTTTCCTCCTGTGTAAACACATAGCAGATGTGCCTCTCTGACTGTATTTCAAGTAGATTCATTTTTCCTCTGGTTGATATCATAAGTGAGAAATCTCACAGTGCAGAAAAATGAGCTGGGTCTCACTTCTCTAATTTTTTATAGACATCACACTCTAGTTCTCGGTTAATTTGTCTCATTTTTTCGCTTCGCTTCCACTTGGAAACAGCTCATTACTCTCTCAAAAAAAACTTGGGGAGATATGTGGAAGTATACTCACTCACACAGAGTCCACACTATATACTTGAGTAAGAAACTAGAATGTTTATCTTTTTTTTTGCTGAATATGCTCCACTCTTCTGCTAGTCTAATAGTAATAGCTGCAGGCTTTTCTGCTCGTTCTTTGCTGTGCCGTGGTGGTGGTGGTAATACTCTTCTTGAAACATTTTGGAGCATATAAATCTTTCACAATCTGTTCATCCGTTTGGAATGCGAGTTGAGTTGAAAACGAAGTAAGTGTATAGCGTCAATTCACGTCCCATGTGCACTACGCTCCGTGTGTCTCTTACTGTTTGTAATGTTTATGCATTTTGAGTTTATAGGCGTTTGTTGTTTACTTTGGAACGTTTAGCTGAGGTAAGTAAGTAAGCGCGTAAAGGGAGAGAAATGCAACAGTAGGAAAGGAAGGTTGAGATACAGAGATTTACAGGAAATTCAAGACTTTTTTCAGCAATTTTCCCATCCGCTTCAATACAATACGTTTCGTAATCCCCAGAAAAATTTTAATTTCAACGGGTTGGTTAGCAAAAAAGCAGTATAATGCTAGATGAAGGGTAGTGAAAGGATAAGGCTCGAAGCTCCGAATGAATGGAAGGGGTGCATGTATGCAAATTGGCAACGAAAATTATGGGAACATCTTGTACATGCTTTAATGCTTTTTGAACACTAATACGATCAAACGTGAATGTACATATATTTATGGCGTGCGTATATCTCAATCTCATTCCCCAAAAACTAACATCACTCGCACTCGCCTGATGTTTTTCTTTGTGTGCATTTGTCTCGTGGGAATCACACGTATGTAGCCGTAGCGTGTAGCAAAATGAAAATCTTATATTTTTTTTTGAAAAAGTATCTTTCTCCGTTCCATCTGCCAAGGAACACATCAGTATATTAAGAAAGAGTGTTCGTGTCAGGGAGTTAGCTTTTCGTGATTACGCTCTGATATTTGCTATCAACATCGGAGAGGATTTTCTGTAGGGAAAGAGATGCAACTTTCGAGCGAACCGAAGAGAAGAGTTGTTCCCAGTCCAAGTAATAAAACAGGGTCTTGTTTAGAGTTTTCTGGCAGCCTTTCCATCTCCACTTATTTAGTTAAGTTGACACATGACGTGTAAAAATTTTATCAGAACATTGGATCGTGCTCTTTGCAAATTATTTCATTACACGTTGCTATTTTTGCTAAATGGCTGGATGAGATTTTGATGGGAAGTGTGGACGGAAACAAATTGTTGTTGAGGTAGTGCTCGCTACATCATTCTTGGCTGCGTTGGGGAGATAGAGGACTAGCATTTAGATTTAAGGTTTGCAGGCGTGCAGAGTGCAGAGGAACCCGTGGCCACTTGTGTAAGTTGTTTTCAAGTCATCTCAGAGTTTTATGAAACTAATTAATAGACTTGTCGTTCCGCTGAGCTTAATGTTTACAAATCTTGTGAGTTTGGACTTTAAAGTTGTAAAAAATTAAATCAGGCACAAGAAGAACGGTGCGTTATTTATAAGACTAACGGGGTGATTGTAATACGAAAACGACTTCCTGGAAACCCGGATTTCATCGGTAGGGCAAGTTTGAAAAGCTGACATGCATGCATGAAATCAATCATACATTTGCAAAAGTATGGTCTAATAATATTCAGATTCCTCTTATTGACCCTTTGTTAATGAATATTAATACGCTCCTAAACCAAACGACTTCCTAGAAAAGTTAAAGTAGGAAGCAACACTTTGTATATTGATGCTTATTGAAGGGCATTGGATTATTTTTTTTCTTATTCCCAAGCTACCAACAGGTTAAGATAAAATTTTAGGGCCAGCAGCGTGGTCTAGGTGGTGGGTGGAATAATCACTCCTACGAGTATACAGTATAAACCTTCACGTCCGTGTCATTTGTCACGTGGATGCCCTATATGCATACATGTCGACGTGGCATAAAGTGTTTTGATAGAAATACGACGGCCACCAGAACGCAATTATTTATGCTTTGATTAGGTGGTGCCGAAATATTGGGAAATGCGCCAGGATCAATTGTGTCAACGAAAGACAGTTGATTATTAATGCATGATAAATTCAATGGGAGTATTGAAAAGCAATTTTCAAGGTGATATATTCAGATGCAGATAGTCACCTTACATATGCAGAAATTAGAAATAAGCGAATAAGTTTTATATGCGTTTGTGTGGGTCAGAGTCAGAGTAGAATGCACTATGCGTCAATCCTATTGTAAATATCAAAATCGACAATGGTTCGGTTGTTTCCGTATCTCTCGGGTTTTAGTTGTGAAGTGAAGTCATGTTGGGCGGCTATACTTGACACTTTGTGTGTTGTCAATACAATATTTCAATATTTTACTAACTTTCATCGATTTCACTAGAAATGAGCGCAAATTATATATCCCAATAGAGGACCGCTTTTCGAATTGGAATAACCAATATTAATATAAATACAGTTTACAATTCCTCTTTGGTAAACGGCTGACAATTAGGAATCTTCTTTCGCAGCCCAAACTAGTTCGGCATGTCAGTCATGTCAAATCTGACACTCATCATCAGTTAGTCAGTGACACTGAATAATTAGTCCGTAATGCTACAAAGAGGGGATTAGAGACCACCTGTTAGTTAGGTTAGTTTTTATACTGTAGATGACTGGGAAAAATGTAGTATAATGATATGATACCATTGCCTTTTCCTACGTCAAGCAGGAAAAATATAGAGCGTTCCTTGAGTATTAGCGTCGTAATAGTTTCAACCATCACGCATATTTCTTATGCATAGCTTTTAGTGATTTTCCAAGTTGTGCATAATTTATGGACCTTGTAAATCTTGCAAAAGGGTAGGGATTGTCAATTTGGAAATGGCAAACCTGCGTATGTGAATATACCAGCGACTAAGCAAAATTGCCCAAAAGCTTCCGTTTCTTAAAGAAATATCTGGCGACAAATTCTTTTCACCATGCCGAGTTTCATGAGCATAATAATGTGGAACCGTCTTCGAGCTCACTATTATTATTGCTATGATTGCTATGATTAGGAATATTATGTGTGTTTCATCATTCACGAAATTCAAAACATGTTATTTGTTAAATATAATTACAAAGATCGTCTATTACAAAGGGTTTAAAGTCGTCTATATAGTGTAGTCGAAAAATGTTAGGAAATAAAAAATTGTTCTTTGTTTACTGCTTTCTTTCAAGTCCACAACCAGCGAATTAAAATATATAGAAACTACTTTGCAGTGTACGTATATTCTACCCTTGGTCGCAGGATATTCTTCCTATCTGTTTAAAATTGCTCAGTATAGTGGTATTGTATATTCGCCAGAATGGCTCCGTACGTCAACTACGGAGCCATTCTCCGTACGTCAACAGTTCGTAATACGTCACCACAAAATATGGGTGAGATAAGGCTCCACTGTGGACAAATAAAATCGGGGGTGCGTTGCTGATTTTTTTTAAATGATGCCATGTTGTTCAGTATGCAAAAGAGGAAATTATTTTAAACAAGGAAACGGTACGGTAATGGATA